>SNQJ01S0148059.1:11032-27678 GCA_010110895.2 Picea sitchensis
AAATGGGCTAGGGAATCGCAGAGAGAGCAAGGGCATCTCATACGTTCGTTAACTGAAGTAGTGACATAACGAATGTCAGGGATGTTTGAAGAGGACGTGGTGGGGCGTGGGTTGTTCTGGAAGTTCTGGCGTACAGCCGCTAATGTCTGCCGAAAACGTGGCAGTGCTGGGCAATGGTGAGTGTAATGGCCATATTCTGAACATATAGCACACGCAAATTTAGTCCTCAACCCTTTACTACTGGAAGGAGTGGTGGTAGTGGTACTTGCAGTAGTGATGGTAGTTGGTGGGGTGGGATTAGGGGGAATCAAATTCCGTAATTCAGGTAGGGATGGGCAGTTGTTGGTCAATCGGTCACCGGGTGAGCAAAATGGAGACCTCTCTGCATGTCCTGTTGGGTTCATCAGGACAGAACATCTATGGTAGCAAATGGTTAACAGAAAACAAAACTAAACAGAATACAATCTAACTACAAACTGAAAGCAAATAACACTACAAAAATAAACAAAAATATCAAACATCAGACAAGGGAGTCATCTATGGTTTCAAGGCTTGATCTATTAGCGAAACTAGAGCACACACTGAAGACAGAGACAGGGGTTCCCTCTCCCTCCAGCGGAAGGTCCTTCGGAGCCCTCAACACAATGATTTCCTTACAAACTGAAGAGAACTGAACTGAAATGAGTGGTGAAAGAACTCTGGGTTAGGCCGCTGATGGATAGCTTGTCAAAGACTGAGCTCTGAATCATCTGGACAGCATAACTCTGCTTTGAATTCTCTGCTGAAATAATGAGTCTTCACGGCTATTTATAGCATTTTCCAGGCGGTCACGTAACCAACTTCCGGTGTAGACACATACCTGTTTAGGGTTCACTTAAGCCATTAATTCACCGAATTTGCAGAGCCGACCCTGATCTGAGGGTCAAATCATCTTGGGGGCCGGTCCATTGGCGGTCGGGAGGCCGACTTAAGCAATTAATGCACCGTATTAGCAGATGCACGGCTTTTTGTGTGGGCAGTCGCGCATCGGGCGTGAATGCGCACGTGATACGTTTTTGTCCCACGCATACGCGCGCGCACCCTACTGCTGTAACGCGCCCTTCAATTTTTTGGTTACTTTGTATAGTTTTTGACCCTTCTGGAATGCTGTGAACTTAATTCAGTGCCATGAATGACTTCATTGCTGTTTTGATGATGTGGAGTTCTTGTCGCCACGTGCAGACAAAATTTCAGTGATAACAGCAACAGAAAATGGAAATACTGCAGAGAATAACAACAGAACAAGAAATTATATGGAACCACATGACCAAAATAATACCTTTATTGATAGAAAACAATGTTCACTTGCCTCTTCGAGGGGGTAACCTCCATCAGAGCAGAACTCTATTACAATAATTCTCAAGACAAAACTTCTCATACCCTCAACTCCTATTTATACTAAATCCATCTACCCTTGAATTACTCTTCCTTATTACCAAGCCTTATTAATATTGGCCTTTATTACATGGAAAATATATTATTCTACCTACATGAGGGGTTAGGGAGGTTAGGTCCCTAACAATGTTCGCCACTTTTTTTCATTGTCATTTAATTAGTTATCATATAATCAAACATAAGAAATGAAGAGAATTAATCATGTCAAAAAATATCAACACAAAGTCACAAAACACAGATATTTTGCATGGAAACCCAATAAGGGAGAAAACCAAGAAATTTTTTCTTATATTTAAATGAGAATTACATTCTTTATAGGCTCCAACCTATCAGGGACACCAATACCTGCAGTAACCACCCACTTACAATTCAATCTAATAGGAACCCACCTATTTAGAAGATGAGGACACCAATCCTCACTCTAAGCACCCACTTATAGTCAGCGGACACTAATATTCTAAGCACCAACCTATTAATAATATGAGGACACAGATCCTTTCCCTTGCATCATCCTGCCACCATTAAATTATCTTCCTTTCATTCTCTAACATTCTAGAACCTCGAAGCTTCAGAGATTCTCTTCACTCAATCCATAGCTCATGCACTCTTCACTCTTCCATCCTTACACAATTTCCACACACACTTGAATTGAATTCGCACATAGTTATTTATATATTTTATACCTCCATGACTTTGTCCACATGAAAAAATATGTTCATGAAGTTGGCTCAAAATGTCCTCAAAAATGAGTTGTGACCCTCCTTAAAAATTGGCCCTCAATTTATTTTCATCGCATGCTATATGATTCTCTAGACAGAGCATGAACCATGAAGCTCAGGAGCTGTTAGATCATATTAAGATTCAATATCAATTGTTGAACTATTTAATTGTCCACCAATACACACAATATGCCCTTTGCACTCAATAGTCATCCAATCTATCTCTGATTTGATCTTGATCTCTGATTTGATCTTGAGTGGTGATCTTCTTTAGCATATCGAGACCGTGTGTATCCATATCGCACAACCACTCTCTGATATGGAACTTTGTTCAATCATAGCCATTGATCTACTTTACTGTCTCCAAGAGCACACCATGTGTTGGCCCTCAACCAAGTTTTGAGGAATACTTGGTCATAGTTGACCATTTTAGTACTTTGACTACTTGACGAAGACAGAGCGCATAACGAAGTGGAGATCACAGGATATTGCCACCTTTTGTGGAACCTTTTTGGGTTTTTTGGGAATATTGTAATGGGAAAGGGATGTCGGCCCTTATTTAGGCCCTTTTCTATGTATAAATAGAGGTCTAGGCCATGTAAGAAGAGTGCCTGTCTAGTCGGTGGCTTAGTGTATAAGTTGAATCTATGTGAACCGAAGTCTATGTGACTATGAGAGCTTTGTGCATTTCATAAGTATTGTAAGTGCTAAGTTCCTAGAGTGTGAGAAGGCTTAGTGCTTGGATCTACCCGGGGAAAGAGGATCTAGCAAGCTGCGCAGATCTCTTGTCCTACGCAGGGTAGGATCTTGAAGGCTTGGTGTTGTAACCTGATTCACGAAAGATAAGAAGAAGAAGACTTTGTGGACGTAGCCCCAAGGTGGGGGTGAACCATGGTAAACCTGTGTGTTGTGCTTTGTGCCTTGATCTGATGTTCTTGTATTTTCTATGCTACGTGCTTCGATTTGAGGTGCTTACCTCTTGATGTGTTTAAGTATATTTGGTCCTGCTTTGTGCTTAATAGATGTACAAGAATGCTAGATATGATGTGGAGAATGTGTTAAGTGCTTAATCTATTGGATATAATCTATTTACTATTGCTAAGTGTCTGATATGGATAGTTACTGCAATGCTCTATGCTTTCTGCGAAGTATAATAACAAATGTATGTTAGGGAATAACTGATGCTAAGGGAGTTGTAAGTAATATAATCACATATCTATGTCCCAGCTAAGGTTGTAGACTCCTGAGTCTTGAAACCACCCCTCCCTCTACCTCGGGTGAGACTGCATCTACTTCGCAGGTGTTGCCGAAAGGATCGGTAGTTAGGGTTTTGTTGGTGCGCTCTTGAGCGTTGAACCTTGGGTCTGCCCCTGTGCCAACAAATGGTTCCATTACCGGGACATGAAACTGTGATGGATGGGAACTAGAGAAGAAGAATATTTGTGCAAAGAAATTCCAGTGCGTGGATCTGTGCCCTAGTGCGCAGTATCCCTTGTGACCTAGAAAGCTCTACGCCGAAATAAAGAAGTCTAATATGAAGAAAAGAAGCAAGATCTGAACGTTGGGTGCTCCAAGAAAGGTAAAAGCAAGGACATCTAATTAAAAGAGGTTAGCTCTGCAAGAAAGAGGTCATATCTGCAAGAAAAAGGTAAGATCTGTAAGCTCTATTCTCTGAAAGAGTTAAGAATAGTTAAAGGTCTTAGATCTAAAAGCTTTATGCTCTGTAGAAGTAAAAGAAGTGAAAAAAAATTGTTTCTAAAGCATGGATTTAGGTATGCTTGATAGATTTTGTCCTGGCTGGAAAACTAGGGCATTGTTAGATGAAAAAAGGTTTGGTATGAATAGATCTGATAGAAATAATGAAAGATATGTTATACCTATGCATAGAAAGAATTTTTGGACTAACCAATGGATGCAGGATCCTAGAAATTAATTTTTGCAAGCTAGCTTCCATGACCCTAGTGCACAATACAGAAGAGTTTTGGGATCATTTAAGAGAAAGAGAGGATTAATTCTATGTTACAGTTGCAGAAAACCAGAACATCTAGATAAGGAGTGCCCTAGTGGAAGAAGGAGTTGTCTCTATTGCAAGGATATGGACCATGAAGTATTAGATTGCCCTAGAATGATTGATAGACTTGAAAAGCTAAATATAGAACAAGCATGAGATCAAGAGACTCAGATTATAGAGGAACCCCAGAAAGAATCAGAGAAAGTATTGATGAAAATGCAAGAAACCCTTAATGATCACAAAGACCTCATCTTATTATAAATCTTCAAGAAGAAAGAATAGACCGAAGTGAGAATAGGAGACTTCGACATTGACTGTGTTTTGGATAAAGAAACATAGGTGAACATTATGACAGAAGGAACCTGGAAAGATATAGGAAGACCTGACATGACCCCTTCATTAGGAGGAATAGGGTTATTCAGAGGAAATCTGGTAAGCCTATGTGGACAACTCACTCATATATCTATGAATGCTCATGGAGTTTCGACAGAAGAAGATTTTGAGATTTTTAAGTTCATGGAGTATAGCGCCTCGTTTACTATGTTACTTGATAAACCTTGGATTGAGAAAGATCAAGCCAGAAAACAAGAATCAGAAAAGGACCTAGAACAACAGAGACAAGAGTTAAGAGACTTCATGACTAGAAGGATCGCGCAGTTGATTGAAGAACGGGAGAACAGATCAAGGGTCCTTGACCCCATGAACCTGGATGACAAAGTTGGCATAACGCTAGAAGAACCATAGAGGACCAAAAAATATGTTGGACAAGTAATGCCCATGGATCTGAAGAAATAATTTCAACACTGCGAAGTTACCATGCCAAAAGAAGAAAAGAATCAAAATGAGAAAAGGATGACCAAGACAAAGCTCACTGGGAAAAAGGCTAGAAAACTCATGAAGAAGAAAGCGAAGTTGGAGAAATTACAGAACGTTCTAGAAGGAACCTCGCAGAAGGAAAACATGCATAATTTGAGCTTCTTCAGGATAGCAGAACAACAACACATGGCACTTCGCCATGTCGAAGTAATATAACCATTAGAAGACGATATACTCATTCTGCTAATGGCTTGAATGGCTCAAAATAAATTTATGACATGTTACCTGACCATTAGACTATGCCATAACAGACAGATCAAGAGTTAATGGACCCTCTTATTCGTTGCAATAAGTCTGTTATAGATTTACTTACTTATTTCGTCACACCATACCTGGAAGACACTTTTTCCAATCGATAACTTGATCTCACAGAATAACCACATTGGGGAATAGTGATTACCCCAACTTTCTCTCTACTCACCTTCATCCCATTGACAACCTGAGAAAGTGATCGTGATCTTACATGTCCGATGAGCTTAGCGTAGCAGAAGAATCGGTGAGAGAAGTACTCGCTAGCTTAAGAACCAAAAGAGTTATGTCGGAAAGAGGAATGTCCATCGGAGTCCAAGCCTCATCGTCAAGAGGAGTAGCTGCTTCTCCATCCACTGCTCAAGCTGGACCATCCTGACAGACCGTCGAGAAATGCACCAAACACAGAGATGACAGTGTGAACACCAAGCTGATCCCGAGCATATTTCCCTCTTACATACCTCCTCTGAAAGGTGAAATCAATCATGATAGTGTACCTCAAGATTACGACTATCTTATGATCATTACGTAGCTATCAAAGGGAGTGCACGCAGTTCACACTGAGCAGACCAAGCTCACAGCAATGAAGTTTTGCGACTTCAACCTTGGCGACCGAAAAGTCTTCTTTCCCCGCACAAGTATCTGACGATGACAAAGGGGAAGAATTCCAAGATCGTCCCTCAGAAATGGACGATGAACCTCGCGCAGTCCACCTTACTTAATGTAATGAAGATTCCACACTTCGGCAGGCACCAGGAAGTGAGTGCCTACGTAAAATTTCTACTGGTGAGCTACCATGGAGGATATCTCTGGTTGAACCATGTATAACGATTGATCTGGTGCTGATCAATCAGATCATCAGGTTGAGCATACAGGGCCCTGACCCACAAGACTACTACCCTAGAAAGACTATGGATCGCGCTCTTTCACAAAATATTAAAGAGGCCTATGGAAATGTTGAAAAAGGCGCACGAGGTTACAAGGTAACCTCTATTGAAAGTGGCATAGTGCACCTTGCCCGTCAATTGATCGCAAGAAAGTTAGTCCGCAAGAACAGATCGACGCAAGTATCTGAGTTTGTAGTTGATCTCGCAAGAAAATGCGTAGAAGGAATCTAATTGAACTGGTCGAAGTACTTATCGGATCAACTCGAATTGGATTGCAGAGAAGCACAAGATCAAGGATATGAGTTCCACTTCAGCTGGCTTCTCATCCTGATCGCCTTCATAGCATGGGAGATGCAAGAGGATGTCATTTTTCCTGAAACCCTATTGTTTGAACCATTGGCTGTGAAGTTCAATACATTATGGTACACAACATATATGAGCAAGCAATGGCAGTCGAATTCCCTCTTTCACAGATACTACATCCAGTTGAGGAATGCGATACAAGCCACACCTCGCATTACTCTGAACACACTCCATAGATTCATACCCTTAATAAGGTTCAGCGTGGATCGCCACTTCATATATATAACTCCACACGCTGATGAACACCAGGAACAGCTGCAGTCCTATTATAAACTGACAGAAGAAGACCTTGAAGAGATCACCAAGGAATGGTCGGCGGACCTCCTCATTGCAGCAGATCCAGCAGACATTTCAGATATCAACAGCCCATAAATTGCGCAGGACACACCTAGGCCCAGTAAGACATAGAAGACAAAGGAGACGAAGAAAACTGAAGAAGTTCAAGATGTGGATAGCCTCTCTGTAAGGACAGCTTCTATCACACCCGATCAAGAAGGAAACGACAAATACCTAGAAGAAGTTGAACAGAAACCAGAAGACGAAGTCAAAGTTCTAAATAATAGAAAAGGGTCACCTTTGAATTCTTCCATTAAGAAGAAATCCAAAGTGACCGTGACCAAGATGAATACCACGCTCATTGCAGATGACTTCAAATTTCTCCTCATGAATTTGAATGAAGCTATAGAAGAGATCACAAAAAAGCAGGAGGCCAAGCAAGAAGAGATGTACGATAGAATTGAAGTTGAGCTCCAAAGAGTGCAGCGAGCACTTCAGTCTAACCGCACAGTCTCCAATACGCCCATGTCAAAAGGAACAACAGAATAAGGAGATGAATCAGTTCAACTCCACAGGATTGCCAACATAGTCAAAGTACGCCTTTGAAAAGCGGAAGAAGTAATAGCACAGGCCACCCAGGCCCTATAGAAAGAACAGGAGGAAATCATAGAGAAGCGTCAAGCTGCGCAAGAAGAGAAGGATTCCACCCTCGCGAAATTTGAAGAAGACAGAGAGAAAATCCAGAAAGAAAAGGAGCATCTTCTTGTGAAGCAGATCGAGATCGAAGAAGCAGTCAACGGAGAATTTCTCTCTGTGACTGGCTTAGAAAAGAAGGAAGAAGAACCTATAGAATGCCAAGTAATGAATCTTGTTGAAGTCATTCAGCAACTGCAACAAAGATTAGTAGAACTAGAGCTCCAAGCTATACCGAGTACTCCGCAAGAAGAACATGACCAACGAGAAGTGAATGCCCGAAGTACAGTAGAAAGTATTAAGGAACTCACTGAAGAATGTAAGCAATTAAGTAATAGAAGTGCGCAGATACATGAGAACCTATCTGAGAACCCTGAATTGCATAAATTGGAGCCACAGCTCCAGGAGGCGAAGTACCAAGCTGAGAAGTTATAGGTACAGCTAAAGGCCCTACCGACCATAGTGAAAATGAAGAGGTCCCACGAATAGTGCATCATGCAGTAGCAGATTCATATGATCTAGAGCAAGGTCATGGAAGTGATGCAGCAAATTCAACCTCTGTAGGATAGGGCATGTCAACTATTCTTAGAGATTGAGAGCCAAGGGACAGACATGGAACAGGTCATGAACATAGTAGAGCAGCGCTTAGAAGGACCAGTTAGTAACACACACATTCAGGAGTTTTTCGAGCAAGAAGCAGTAGCAAAGTAATAGGTCAAAGCAACTCGAGCAAAGCTCGAGGCCTTCGAGGTAGAGTTACCTAAAGAAGAGTGACTTGGGATGAGTCATAGGTGAGTGTTGGGGGCCTGTTGGCCCTCGACCAAGTTTTGAGGAATACTTGGTCATAGTTGACCATTTTAGTACTTCGACTGCCTAACAAAGACAGAGTGCATAACGAAGCGGAGATCACGGGATCTTGCCACCTTTTGTGGAACCTTTTTGGTTTTTTTGGGAATATTGTAATGGTAAAGGGATGTCGGCCCTTGTTTAGGCATTTTTCTATGTATAAATAGAGGTCTAGGTCATGTAAGAAGAGCGTCTGTCTAGTTAGTGTCTTAGTGCATAAGTTGAATCTATGTGATCTGAAGTCTGTGTGACTGTGAGAGATTTATGCATGATGTAATTATTGTAAGTGCTAAGTGCCCAGAGTGTGAGAAGGCTTAGTGCTTGGATCTACCCAGGGAAAGAGGATCTAGCGATTTGTGCAAATCTCTTGTCTTGCGCGGGGTAGGATCTTGAAGGCTTGGTGTTGTAACCCGATTCATGAAAGATAATAAGAAGAAGACTTTGTGGATGTAGCCCTAGGGTGGGGGTAAACCACGGTAAACCTTTGTGTTGTGCTCTGTGCCTTGATCTGATGTGCTTGTATTTTCTATGCTATGTGCTTCGATTTGAGGTGCTTACCTCTTGATGTGTTTAAGTAGATTTGATCCTGCTTTGTGCTTAATAGATGTACAGGAATGCTAGATATGATGTGGAGAATGTGCTAAGTGTTTAATCTGTTGGATATAATCTATTTACTATTTCTAAGTGCCAGATATGGATAGTTACTGCGATGCTCTGTGCTTTCTGTGAAGTATAATAAAAAATGTATGTTAGGGAATAACTAATGCTAAGTGAGTTGTAAGTAAGATAATCACAGATCTGTGTCCCATCTAAGGTTGCAGACACCTGAGTCTTGCAACCACCCCTCCCTCTACCTCGGGTGAGACTGCATCTGCTTCGCAGGTGTTTTCAAAAGGGTCAGTAGTTAGGGTTTTGTTGGTGTGCTCTTGAGCGTTGAACCCTAGGTCTGCTCCTGTGCTAACACCATGCAACCCCAACATACAACAACCATTAGATTGTCTTCTCAATTCAATCTCAACCTTTGATCTAAATCACCAGTCATTATCACATACAACATAGCGATCGTTTGATCATTCTTTTTAATCTCAACCACTGATCTATCTTGATGGATTCATCGTGGGTCTATGGAATATATCTTCTTTATTTCAAACTTCTAGGACCTTCAAATTACACCCTCAAGTTCTGCCACACTCACTTTGCACCTATACTTAGAATCTTTTCAATCCTTTCTTCGTGGGTTTGAGACACTTTTTTCCAACCTTTAGTAGCCACCAAAATGTACCTTCAAGTTCCGTCACTCTCACTTTGCACCCATACTTAGGCGCACTTCATTTCTCCATGGGTCTACAAAAAATTATGAGACGTTGGATCTCTCATCTTCTAGGTCGTCCAATCTATGACAAGTGGCCAATATTGGGTTGTTGGATGTCTCACCTTCTGGGTCATCTGATCTTTTCTTCATACTTAGTCAAATTTTTAACTTTCATTGTGGGTTCGCGGGTCTATGAATTTTTCTTGATTCTTGTGACCTCTTCCATCTAACCAATCTAATCTTCATACATAGGCAATTTTTCTTAGATTTCATTGTGTGCCATGAGACATCTCCATACATAGTCATTTTCAAGGCATCTCTGGTCCGACTGATTCTTAGTACTTAGTCATTTCTTCATTGTGTCCTCATACCTAGCCAAATTTCCAAGATCTCACCATAGCTCTGTGGGTTCATCCTCATTCTTCATTTACTTTCGATGTTTTGTTGCACTCACTATGTATGCGATATCTCAATACTTAGTCATTTTTCGAGATCTCTTGTGTCGATGTGGCATTGATGTGAACTCCCTCTAATCTGGCACTCGTTTATCTAGACATGTGGCATTGATGTGATGATGATATGGTTGAGTTATCCCACCAGGTATCAGACCCCATCTCTTTGATCTTGTCCATTGATATTAGAGAATCAACGGTTAGGATTTAAATATCTCCTTGTCCACTGTTCTCCACACTAAAAGGTAACTTTGTGCACAGTGTTCCATGACTTTTCCATTTTCATTCAAACAATGTAATACTAATTTTTCATTTCAAACCATTTAGACTCGGTTTTCCCAATGAATGTGGGATATATCATTATGCAGAAACATTTTCCTACGCCATCATAATCTTATTACTGGTGACCTTGATCTCGTCTTCTTAAAACATGGATTATCCTTTTCACAGACCACGAGCAGGAAAACACTATTATCTTTTACTCTTCTTTGTCATATCTCATTCCTCGATTTATCTCTTTCACATAGAGATCTCATTCCTTGATTTCTT
Source organism: Picea sitchensis (assembly GCA_010110895.2). NCBI lineage: Eukaryota > Viridiplantae > Streptophyta > Pinopsida > Pinales > Pinaceae > Picea > Picea sitchensis. The sequence continues at coordinate 21,700 of SNQJ01S0148059.1, forward strand.
GTTTCTCCTCGATCACGTCCAATTTACATTCTTCTTTAAACACAAAGGTTAATCATCGCATAGTGTCATGCAGGGACACACTAAACTTTCTTTGTATGTCCATGGAGCCATGTTACTGGTTCTGGTTCAATCCTTGGACCTGTTATTTGTAGGGTCATTTGCAAGGACTTCATTCACACAAAACTGCATAGGACGCTTATTAATCTCTTCTTTGGGGGCGCTTCTTAATCTCCTCTTTGGGGATGCTTCTTAATCTTCTCTTTGGTTGTAGCAATTAACGACTGGGATGCTTCCCTTCATGCACATAGAGTAGACATGCTTCACAGAGTCTCCATGACATCCTTTGGCATCAATGACAACACAATTTCCAATAGATATTGGTCTGATAGCTCTCATGTATGGTTAGATAGGTGAATATATACTTTGAGTTTCAATCGTAACTCATAATTTGGTCTTTTGGGATAAGGGCCAATTAACACACAAGTGGAAAAGATTAAGAGATTTGATTTTTATGATTGCTTGCAGGGTTAGGATCTAGACTATATTTGAAAAATAGTAGTTTCCTACGTTAGTATAAAATCAAGTAGGTACTGATAGAGTACCTTGCCAAAATTTTGATAGGGGGCACCCACTGAAATTCTCTAATTCAGAAAATTTTAGTGGGTAGTTGTGGGGGAACAACATATTCATTTGTTGAAACTCATCACCATCAATGGCTAGGTCCCTAAAGTTTCTTCATTGGATAAAATGGTTATGATCTATTCATCGTCCTCAAATACTCTCCAAGTAGTGATATTGTCAGGGACTGATGGTTTTTGTAGCATCTCTATAGTGAACCTAGAAGCCTCATAGTCTTCAAGGGGAGACAACCTTAAAGATGTTGTAGTAAGGAAATCAAAAAGTAAGTTATTGGACCGAGGGATGACAGTGATAAGGTGTGTGGTAGCTGAAAAGGAAATTTAACTACACGTTTTGTTCCCTCTAATTGTTCCTTGATGAAACTCTATTTGATGAATGTTATGCCATAAGTCCTTAGATTGGCAAGTACAAAGAATGTGAGATTGGCTTGGATACAACATGTATGTGGACTATTTTCCTAGAGAATTGGTGAGCACTGTGGTTAGCTACCTAGATGTCTCAGTAGATGAAAATATGTCAATAGGATGGTCAGTGTCTCAGTATACAGTCAAGTTGATGTTAGGGCCTGGAGTACAACAAGTTCCTAGTCAATTTGTATGGTGCCAGTGTTCGGTCCAAAGGTACGATTGGTTCGCAGTTGATATGTTGTTCGAGATAATAGTCTTACAAGTGAATGTATGAGCATGGACACTTTGGTTCTGATATGGAAGCAAGTTGCTTGGGTGAATAACAATTGGTTGGTTATCATGGTAATTAAAAATATAATGAAGTTGCATTGTTCTCTCTAGAGAAGCCAAGGGTTGATCATAGACTTAATTCTGAGTTGGAATGGTGATTTTTCCACAAGAAGGAAATAGATGTTTTTCTAGATGCGTCATAAAGGCTTTAGAGTTTAGCTCAAAGGACATTGGTGGTAGTTCTTTTGGAAACTATGGAGATTAGATGGTGATGGACAAACAAGGTAAGATTTGTGTGTTGTGTTCAAGAAAAGTAGTGACCATATGGAAATGTGAATCACATATTGTATTTGTAGGAAGTCTAGGATGGTATGTATAGATTCTATGTATTGTTCCTTGAAAATGTTGAGCTTGTATCTTGCCAAGAGTTGGTATTTGGGAGAAGTAATTGTAGCCAGATGATATTATAAAGAATTGTACCTAGTGTCTCCATGAGATGGAGTATGTAAATGATATGTACATGTAAATGGTATATCATTGTAAGACCTGGATAGGCATGCATACCCATTTTCCTTGTGTCCATAATGGTTTGGATAATGTTTTTAGTATGATGCACACATATTTGGTGTGGAGTTGTTAAACACTTGGAGGAGTTGGCCATGTTTTGGTTGGATACTCTATGTGTGGACCATGTTAGTTGTATACTTTGGGAGGTGTGTTAGGCCTAAAAAACTAGAAGTTTTACATTCAGGGAGAGTTCATCAAGAAGTTGAATGAACCATGTACCTAAATGACATCCTATTAGACCGACGATTGGTATGGTTAGGTACCCATGTATGCGGTGGATGGTTGATCCTTTATATGAACTTTGAAAGTTTAGTGATGTCTACATGATCAATGTACAAGATGTAAGGTCTAGATTGGACTAGATAGAGACTTTGCTAACTAGGAGGTTATTCGATTCATAGTGGAGGGTTTGTTGCAAAGGACTAAATGATGATGAAGACCTGATAGAGATTGAGATGAGTATTCATTAAGGGGGAGTGTTGGAATGAATAACTCTTGTTTTATGTGTGATCAGATTAAATATTTTGATTGTTATTATCATTGGTCATTGTGAGGTATACTTTGTCTCTATGTGAGAAGTCTTTTTCTATTTTTTAGGAGGTTGTTAGATCTAGTTGGATATGAGAGATTCTCTCCAACTAGTTATCTCTATTTTGGTGTGTGGTTAAGATATCGTTTATCTTGAGGCATAGCTTTATGTATTTATATGTTTACATTTATTTGATGTAACATAATATGTAAACATAGCTTTGGTGTGTGGAAACAATGTCTACTCTCTCATTTCTCTACATGGTATTATAGCTACCACACAATTTGATCTTCTATGAACATACAACAAGGATTAGTCATTAAGCAACAAATTATGATGTCAAATAGACATCAACTCTAGGGTTTAATCTTCTATCATGTTGGTTGTTTCTAGTTTAAGTCCTAGAATGTGCTCTTAACATGATTGTAGGCCCATGTTGCAATGCAATAAAAGTGCAAGTTCAATGTCGAGGAAAATTGAAAATGTTATTTTCATTGTGTTCCTTTCACTAAAGGCTTAGGCTATTGGCCCAGCCTCTATTGATACAATCTCAAGCCTCAACGTGTAGTTGCATCATTGTGTGCAGACAAATCCTAACCACTTGCTATAACCCATTGGTAATTTGTAAAGGACAAGAATGAAACAAGTCAAGATGTGTGGTCTCTGGAAGACAATTCTGTGTTATTTTCCATAAATTATTCTAGTGTGTTTTTGGATGGGAGAGATAGTGTCCCTCATAACCAACAATGTCACAAATAACTATAGAAAATGATATTGACATTGTTATATTATAATAACTCCAAACTTCCGACATGTAAAGCAAACGAGAATGTCCACTATTCAATTTATGACTAAAAACGCATGCATGAAAGCCTCTCCAACCTCAAAGTCCCTTAATTTCCTATTTTCAAATCCTTGAAGTTTTTACTCTTGTATCTTACATTAAAAAAAAAACGCATGCAAGCCTCTCCAACCTCAAAGTCCCTTAATTTCGTATGTTCAAATCCTTGAAGTTTTTACTCTTGTATCTTACAAAAACCATGCTTTCTTTATTGTTGTGAAAATTATTCATATGCATAAATTATATTAAATCAGCAGCATATCTATTACATTCTACCCTCTTGTGTTTTTACAAAATACTTTAGACTAAGCGGGAGAACTCCTAATGTGAAAAGAAAACTATGCTTTCGACGTGTCATATAGAGATGGAATGCGAATAAAGTGAGACTTCTTCATATAAAACTATTACGAAGATAAATAAAAGTGATGAGCGTGGTGAGAGGTCCACACCCTTTTCCATTTTTGTTTTCACGTGGTATGTGTATGGGTTTTCTTGGCATGCATGTGTATCTTGGTATAAACCTAGAAAATTGTGAGGTTTCCAAAGGTCAATACTCAATTCAATTCCTGGTAGGTGTATTTTGGTATAAACATAGAAAATTATGAAGTTTATAAAGGTGAATATTCAATTCGTGGTAGGTTACTATGAAGTGAAGTGATTGATGCATTCTATTTCTTCCATACACACTATTCAATGCATCTGGTATAAATATGGAAAATTATGAAGTTTTTATAGTTCAATACTCAATTCTGGTTTGGTTAACATTAAGCATCGTGTAGTGATGGTTTTGTTTAATATACATTATTCACCATTGAATCTGGATGCTTAATATTAACTATTCGTAATATTTTATAGAAAATATAAAATATTTTATCCCTGGTAGGTTAACATTAAACATCATATAGTGATGGTTTTGTTTAATACATTATTCACCATTGAATTTGCATGCTTAATGTTAATTATTCATAATCTTTTATAGAAAATATAAAATATTATTAACCTATATTTGTGAAGTTTATATTGAAACTTATTTATGAAAGTGTTAAAAAATCGACGTGGTTGTAGCCCACATGTGAAACCCAAATTTGGTTTCTCGTGGGCGTGCATTTTTATATTGATATAAACAGGGAATATGCCTCGCGTGTTTATGAACTTTTCAGATATCAATACACTTTTTAATGATGTAATTCAGAGCATGCACCATGTCCATATAAAATATTTTATATAAATATGGAGTATACCTGGTTTGTTTGTTTGTTTGTGAAGTTTAATATTGTTTTTTTATAATGATATTGTGATGGGTTATTAACGTTGACTGAAATTAAAATTAATTTATTAAATTTTAAAAACAAAAATTAATATATTTTAAAATTTTATTTTTCCCACCTTTATTGATCATACCTTTTTATTTATATATATATATGTGTCAAACAACCCAATACATACGTGAAAACCACCCGCGCCTTATGTAACCCAAGGCTTTTCGTATTCAATTATTACATATATTAGGGAAAGTCGGATTAATTTTTAAATGGCTTTCGTCGTAATTGGTCCCTCCAAAGCCGTCGCTAATGTCCAAATTTGTTTTAATTTATTTCGAGATTGCTATGGTTTGTCTAAGGTGGTTGGCCACATCTACCATCTATGACGGTGGATTCTAAAATAGTTTAAGGGCCCTTGTGTCATCTATATCAAATTATAGCTGATAAAAATTAGCCACGTCACACAACAAAAGATGACCTCACGTCATCCATTATACACGACAAGATTGCCTTTCCATATGTGGCTACAAGTTATTTTCCCGAACATATGTATTGTTTCAAGTTGTGTTATAGTGTCTCACATATGAGCGAACTATGAAAACAAATACGGAAGGCATTGTGTAATAACTTGGCTTCACGTGTTATTGGTAACGAAACGAAACAACGAAGGTTATGTTAAATATATTTGGCAAGTTGCAAAATGAATCCATATGTTTTGGTAATTTTTTTTGGTGATCCATTCATGATGGTTCATGGGATGGTTAAGATGGTGTATTTGGATAGATAGGAGGACCAATGATGTCTTATTAAGTAGGATGTTTGACAATCGAGGGTTCTTGAGGGCATTGAATTAATTTGAATCAATTTACTCATTTAAAAGAACTATAAAATTAGTGTATGAGACTCCATTGTTTGTGAGACAATACCCCCTTCTAAATTTGAACCTATAATTTTTTAAGTGAAAACATACATTCTTAATCATTAGACCCATTCAAATTATATATATATATATATCTTATTTTCAAAATATTTGTCACACTACCAACCTTTCTAATCTCTTAACTCAACAAAAGTATGGTGATCTTGGAAAGCTTCTCTAGCACAGAAACAAAATTGTAAAGAATCTCAAGTAATCACTTACCCTCTTAAGGTCCCATAGACCAATTTGGTCTTAATGGCCATTCTTCTTCTTCTTCTTCTTCTTCTTCTTCTTCTTCTTCTTCTTCTTCATCATCATCATCATCATCATCATCATCATCATCATCATCATCATCATCAAATTTATATTAAAATAAATTAAAAATAAATAACAAATTTAATATAAATTAATTAAAGTTGGATTCTTTTATACCTTTTATATTACTTTAGTTGCCACTTTAGTTTTGAGAAAAACATATTATAATATAAATACTTAATATCTTGTATCTAATACACTAAGACATGTGTGATTTTGAGATTTTGATG
>SNQJ01S0148060.1:0-23641 GCA_010110895.2 Picea sitchensis
GAATTTCACCCATGTGAAGGGAAACCAAATTTTACCAGGAGGAAAACCGCTCAAGAATCAAGAATTTGTAAGTATAATCAAGGAGATGGAAATAGTTTCAAGAAGCAATTTTAGGGCATGGATGAGAGGAATAAAAGACAATGAAGGAACCCATTGTTGTGGTTGACACTTTGGGGAATTGAATAGTTTCTTACAACCAGAGTTGTTTGACAAGATATCTTGAGCACAATCAGTTGATAAATGCAACAGGAAATAAAGATTCATTCCCCACGTTTAAGTTTCAGTCTATAATTCCTTTCTTATATTATTTGTTTTCTTGTATATCATCTCCTTCCACTATGGATTTTCTTGTATCAGATCTAATATATAAAATCTCAAGCAGCAATCCATTCACCATGTTCATTGTTACTATTTGATGTCTGGTAATGACAGAGAATTGATTTCCTTTGAATGTATGACCAGTTCTTGTCATTTTCTTTTTGCATTTAAATGATATGCAGAGGGTACCTCCATGTGTTTGAATCTATGAAGATGTTAATTGTTTGAAGAAATTTTTTATTGATCTGTATGCATATGTTATAGCTGATGAATTCTTAATTACTCAGCATGATGTTCTTTTCCCTAGGCTACATGTTTCATTCTTAGCAGTGTCCTATATGTTTATTTTGTTTTTCCTCATATCCACCATTTCATCCTCCTTTCGAGCTTGATTTTATGAAACACTCGTGGAAAAATGCCTCTGATTGTTGAGATCATTTGTCAGTTGAATTGAGAATTGTTTGAGGTCCTATAATTTCAAAAGAAAGAGAGAGAAAGAGGGAAAAACTTCCCAAATATTGCACAATTATTTTATTTCAAATTTTTCCTTAAGATTCATACTGAGTCTTGGTCCTTGGGGTTCCTCGACATCGTTCCAATAACATCCTAGAACATATCGAGGGATAACATCTGAAATGGATTCGGTGTCATGGATGTAAGTGGAAGAAATATTTCTTGGGAACACGACATTGTAATATCTGAGACTTGATGGTGAACAGGCCTTAGACACTTGGTTGTTAATATTTCACCTGAAGAATCCATGGATGGACAACCTAGCCTCTTCCATAAGACATATCGGAATCCACCATGATATTGATCAAGTTCTAATATATTCATATCTAGAAAAGCTTGTGACCTGGACAAATATCATAGAGAGGCATACTTCCTTTTTCTCAGGTAACCCTTATCTTGAAATCTCTCCTTTTGTTGCTCATCAAATTTTTGAATCTGTAGATATAACTGATAAACCTGAAGATTCACTTTCTTATACAAAATTTCCTCCATAACCATTAATAGACCTCCAAAATTATCCTCTAGAATTTAATCAAGAAGTCAATTCTTCCCATCGACCCTTCTTGAAAATCCTTCTTCCTCCTTTGTTTGTTGAATCCCATAACATCATTATACAAAATCTAATGGTTGTTTTAGGTGGAGGAAGACCTGGGGGAAATAAACCTCCCCCACTACCCATAAATACTTGGGTCACTTCCATATTTTCCCCATTAAATCTGCCCCAAATTACCAATGACCTCCCTGAGAATTACATGAAATATCTTCCCAAATTTGATGGGGATAAAACCCACTCAGTTGAAGAGCATATGAGTGCTTTCTGAGGATTTACCGATGATCAATTTGTAGAGAACGATGATGACTTCACGAGGCTATTTTTCGAAACTCTATGGGGGGGATGTTAGGAAATGGTTCAGAGAACTTCTTGTTGCTTCAATTGATAGCTAGCCAAATTTAGAAGCTACCTTTATGATATAGTGGGGTGAGACAAGAGATAGCCTATACTACATGAATGAATTTGGATCACTCAAGAAAAGAGCCAATGAAACTGTTGATTATTTTAATAGGAGGTTTAATAATATCTATAAAAAAATCCCTGTAGATATAAATCTATCACAACCAACAGCTAAAGTGACATATGTCGGGGCATTTGATGATGATTTTTCCATGACTTTGAGAGAAATAAGGTCATGGAACCTACTATTAATGTAAGACGATGCAATAGACATAGAAGGAAACATGATTGCATCAGGAAAGATGAAGAAAAAATAGGATCAGGCAGAAAATAAAAAGGCCAGGGAAGACTATGGTACTTCTAATCCAAGCAGAGAACCCCAAGAAGCAAAGATTGATGAGAAGTTTAGAATGATCAAGAATCTGACAAACAAAATTTTAAGAATTGAGATAGAGAATAGAAATACAAACAAATTCCCCCAAAAATGAGGCATAAGGAATCCTAACCCCAATCAATTCATAAGGGCTCTTAATCCACATCTCATGAGAAGGGGGAGAAGAAATGAAGAACAACCCATTCATTCCCATGTAAAAACCAACAATGATAACAACTCTATTGAAGAAGTAGTGGATGAGGGATATGATGAATACACAGAAGAAATCCACCTACTTCAAGATGATAATGAGACCATACATCTAATTCAAGATGATTATGAAGGGTCACTAAATCCTAATAAATTGGTGCTGGATTCCCAGCACAACAAAGGAGCTTTATCCGCGGTTCAGTAAAAAACTTGTTTTGATGCACCATAGGCTAAGATGCATAAGAAGTATGATCTTAGGCCTCAGCAGAAAGCATTTGTTGCATACAGTCAACATTAGGCTAAGAAAATTAGTCCAAAGCTATCCAAAGATAAATATAAAGAGGTGCTAGACATCCCTAAGGTAGATGAAGTTTTGGCGCCTGTAAAAAAGGAAAAAGAAACTAAAGAACTTGAGGAATTAGTTTCATATTTCAATATTGAACTTGATTTGTTCAATATAAATAGTCGTGTGCCTTTGGTGGATCTGGATAAAAACCCCTCATACCATAAACAGATTGAGAAAATGAAGCAGGGGAAGGGATCAACAAATCCTCCTGATACTTTGAATAAACAAGATGAGTCCCCAACCATAGTTTTTTTTCCTCATATTTATGACAAAGAAGAATATGTGGCACCCCTATATGTGACCTTGAATATTCATGATAAGATGTTGCACAATTGTATACTCGATTTTGGAGCATCACACAATCTTATGCCCAAAGTAGTCATGGACAAGTTGGGGTTGGAAATAACCAGGCCATATCATGACCTTTATTTGTTTGATGCTACGAAAGTGAAGTGTTATGGGTTGATTAAAGACATGGTTGTCACCCTAGTCCAGCTACCTATTAAAATTATTATGATGGATGTGATGGTGGCTTATGTACTAGCCAATTATGGCATGTTGTTGTCCAGAACATGGGAACGAAAATTGGGAGGCACTATGCAGATGGATATTAATTATGCCACTGTACCAATTTTTGGAGGAGAGCTTAGAAGGTTGTACCAAGAGATAAAGTTTTCTTGTGTGGTCAATGATCAGAGAAACCTTGTGAATCATCCCATATATGTTGTTGATGAATATCTGGGTTTTTATATCCTATCTATAAATGAAGTGTACAATGAAACCCTAATGCTTGTAGATCCTCTTGTAAACCTTGTAGAGGAAGTGGATGTCATATGGAAAATATTTTTTTATGGTGCATACTCGAAAGAGGGGGTTGGGGTCGGCATAGTGCTCATCTCCCCTACCAAAAAATAAGTTCATCTGTCCTACAAGCTTGAGTTCGAGGCCACAAATAACATGTCTGAATATGAAACCTTGGTCTTAGGCCGAGAGGTAGCAAGAAAGATGCAAATTACCAAGGTGGTGATATTTGGAGATTCAGATCTAGTTGTGCAACAAGTAAAAGGTTCATATGAAACAAGGCATCCACAAATAAGGGCATACAGAAATCAGGTATAGGATTGGATTGATAATTTTTATGTAGCTTTCAATATTTTTGTTGTTTTGAGAGATTTTAATCAACTAGTTGATTCCTTAGCAGTAGCTTCCAGTACCTTTAAATTACCAGCCACCCCTCAAATTAAATATGAGATCGATATAAGATACAGACCTTCCATTCCTAATCATATAAAATACTAGCAAGTCTTTGAAGATGATCTGCTTATGAAAAAGTTCATGGAAGTGATAGATGAGTTTGTAAATACTCATATTGATTTAAATGATGAAGAAGACATCAAACAAGATATTGGGGAGGAAGCTGAAGATATCCCTAAATTCAGCAATTACATTGTTGAACATAAAGTCTTTCAGCTTAAGAATAACTTAATTCCCAAAGGATTGGTGCCTTTAGAATAGTTGTTTGATAGAAACAATGTACTTGTGAAACTAGTTGTCCTCCCCAAAGATGATAGCATTGAGGAATATAATATTGGAACTGAAAAAGATCTTAAATATATTAAGTTGTCCAAAAATATTAATGTTGATAATAGAGCAGAGTCTTTGCAGTTGTTCAAAGATTACATGGATGTCTTTGCATGGAGATATGAGAACCTGAAAACTTATTATATCAGTATCATCCAACATCGAATACCCCTCAACCTTGGTACTAAGCCTTTCAGGAAGAATCTTAGACAAGTTAATACTCTTATGTTTCCTACAATTGAGAAAGAGGGAAATTATTAGATGCCTTAAAATTCTTTTAAGGTACTCTTAATGGGTTGCTAATTTAGTTCCAGTGAGGAAGAAGAGTGGGGAAATTAATTTGTGTGTGAATTTCAGGAACCTGAATAGATGTTATTTAAAAGATAACAACCCCATACCCAAGATGAATCATATACTACAGAAAGTGGTGGGGGGAAATACGATATCTATGATGGATGGATTTTCAGGATACAACCAAGTGGCCATGCACCTAGATGATAGGGAGAAGACATCCTTCACAACACCATGGGAGAATTTCATGTATGAAAAAATGCCTTTTGGTCTGATAAATGCAGGAGAAACTTTTCAGAAATATATAGACATTGCTTTTGTGGGTGAGAGAGACAATTTCATTGTCATATACCTTGATGACATGATTGTTTTCTCCAAGACAGATGAATATCACATCAAGCATTTAAGGAAAACATTTTTGAAGTGTAGGAAATTTGGTTGTCCTTGAACCCAAAAAAGTCTTATTTTTCTATGGAAGAAGGAATGATTCTTGGCCATATAGTATCCAAAGAAGGGGTGAAGATAGATCCAAAAAGGGTGGAGGCGATCAAACAAATTGCTCATCCTGGGAACAAAAAATAAGTACAATCGTTCCTAGGTAAAATAGGCTTTATGAGAAGGTTTGTCCCCAATTTCACTGAAATGGTGAAGAATATTACCAACATGTTGAAAAAATACCATGAATTCAAGTGGACAGTTGAAGCTAAAGAATCCTTTCAATGGATCAAAACGACCTTGGGAGAAGCTCCAGTTCTAACCATCCCAAATTATGATCAGGAGTTTCTCATTTTTTCTTTTGCATCATTTCATACTATAGCTATTGTGTTGTTGAAAAAGAATGAATAAAACCAAGAGAAGCCAATATCATTTTTTAGCAAGGCCCAGAGATATGTTGAGTTGAAGTATAGTAGCATAGAAAAATAGGCTTATGTATTAGTCAAAGCATTGAAGGATTTTAGAGATTATATATTGCACTCTAAGATATTGTCTTATGTACCTACCATTAATATAAAATACATTCTCACACATCCTAATAGTGAGGGAAGAAGAGGAAAATGGATTGCTAAGATTCAGGAGTATGATGTGGAGATCAGGCGCACAAAGCTAGTTATAAAAGAACAAGGACTAGCCAAATTTTTGGTTGAATCTAACTGCAAATTTTTAAACTTGAATGCATTGTCCACAAACATCGTAGCAGCAGATTCTAAAGAGGAAGAAACACAAGAACCATCCTTAGAGGTAAGCGCCAAATTTTCTCAGTCTGATTGGTATAAAGACATCATTTTTTACTTGAAATTTTTTAGCTTCTCACCAGCATGGGATAAATTCAGGGCTAGGTATATTAATATTAAGGTTGTAATTTTTTGTATTTTAGGGGGAAAACTATTTTGGAAGGACCCGAGGGGAATCCTACTAAATTATCTCAAAAAAGAAAAAATTGAGGGCATAATCATTGAGTTTCATAAAGGTGTGTGTGGGTATCGCCATGCTTGGAGAGCCACTGCATACAACATCCTTAGAGCTGGGTATTACTGACCCTCTTTATTTTATGATGTAAATTTTTTGGTTCAAGCATGTGTAGAATGTCAAATGTTTGTAGCAAAGGAGAAGTTGTTTCCCTCCCACTAAAACCAAACAAAGTTGAGACACCTTTTCAGCAATGGGGATTAGACTTCATTGGTGAGATTAACCTGAATTCAAGTGGACAACACAAATGGATTTTGACAGCCACATATTATTTCACAAAATGGGTAGAGGCCATACCTACAAGATCATCCATTGATACAGTCATCATAAAGTTCCTAGAGGAAAATATCTTGGCCAGATTTGGGTGCCCAAGAAAGATCATTGTTGATAATAATCAGTCCTTCAAATACGCCAAATTGGTTAAGTTTTTTCAAGACTATAACATAGAACTGGGACACTCTACTTCTTATTATCCACATGAAAATGGTTTGGCTAGATCCTCCATTAAGAATCTTATCAAGATTATCAAGAAAATTTTGTCTCAAAACAAGAAGGCTTGGGATTCCCACTTGAAATATGTGGTTTGGAAAGACAGATTTGGCATCAAGAGGGCCATTGGAACTTCCCCTTTTTAGTTGGTGTATGGGTTGAAATCCATTTTCCCCATTCAACTCAGCCTCCCCGTGATGAAATTACTGCGATATGAGGAGGGAGAATTAGATGGAATGTAGAGAAGAATTAATCAGTTGATTGAAGTCCAGCGGATAAGAGAACTAGTTCATATAAAGTCCCAAGTTCACCAAGCAATAATAAAAGAAATATTTGATAAAACGAACAAGGAAATAAATTTCATGAGAGGGGATTTTGTCCTAAAATGGGATGCCCAAAGAGAAGCTAAATGGAAACATGAAAAAATTGATAATATTTGGCTTGGACCCTTCCAATTGGTTGCAGTCCAAGATAACAACACTTATGATTTAGCTCAGCTATATGGAGAATTGTTTGGGGCTCCTGTAAATGGGAGGTTCCTCAAGCACTTCCTGCAGTATTGATCACTGCAAAATTTTCTTACCCTCTACATAAATAATTCCTTTTCATTTATGTTCATGGATTTTTAATTGTATTTCATTCACCATTCATTAATTCAACAAGTAGGTACAATCCTAACAAACACAATTTGTTGATCATTTTTTGTGTCATATATCAAATCAAATTTCATGTTTGAAGGAGATGTATCTTTACAGGTAGACTCCATAACCCAACAAAAGAAGGCACTTAGTCTACAGTTCTCAACAGACCGTAAGGATATGTTGTCCCTGCTAGAGCCAAATGATAGTATTGAATTTTTTCTTGTCCTGGTATGAATGTTTATCAAGGTTATAAGGTCGAGATCAGATGAGTCAGTAGTATAAATTCAAGCTTCAAGAGTCTCTGCGCAGCTCAGAGTCAAATTTTCCTGATCTAGGATTAAGAAACAGCAAGAAAATCCATTCCCTTATGCGCATAAGGAAAATATTAATCCCTTGTGGCTTGTCGCAATCCAAAATAGGCTTGTCATGATCCAAAAGGGGCTTATCGTGCCTCAAACAAGCACAAGCACCAATAGCCCAGGGGCTTACCATGAAACCGCCACATAAGAGTCAAGTGCCAGTAACGTTTGGGACCCCAATAGATCGACAGATCACATCTCATTGTGCACCCACTATCATATGAATGGCTGAAATATAGTTTCAGAGTCCCCTTTTCGAAATCCCATTTGGATCCAGGCCTCAAGCACTCTGATAGGGAACCTCCGATGGTTGGTCCAAATCTATTCAAACCTATTTAAAAAGGGACCAATCAATGGTCCAGATATAATCTATGATTTTAAGTTTCCTTATCCAAGTATCATGTCATCCCACCAACAAATCATTGTTATATCCAATTGATGGTTGCCACGTGGACATGGGAAACCCACCATATGCATAGGTAAAAATCAAAAATTTGGGTGACATGTGTCATACTCTCCTGCCACGTCAATACCATTGTGGGCCAGTAAAAAGTCATGATGTGTCCAAGTTAGCTTCAACATGAAGACTTTTTCCTTAGCCGATTTTTTATTTCAAGGTCAGAAAATATCGACGGCTCTCATGCATTCCTATTTCTTTTGATGGATCAAAAATCATTGTAGTTCCTTATTCAAAGTCCCTTTCGAGCCTGGTCCTTCCGAAATCTGAATGGGCACCTATGATGGATGGTCTAGATCCACTCGGACCTCTCTCAAGTGGGACTGATCAATGGTCCATATCTTCTCTCGGACCATGGAGTTTCCTAGCTAAATGGCATGTCATCCTGCCAGTAGAGCACTGTCAGAGCCAACCATCAGTTGCCACATGGACATGTGGAACCCACCACATACATAGGTCAACATCCCAAAAATAAGTGACACATGTCCTACTTGTTTTCCACATCAGCGCCAATGTAGATCAGTAGGAAGGCATCATGTTTCCAGAGTGACGTCAGTGTAACAATGTTCATGCCTTAGCCGATTTTTGTGATCAATTCTAATGTCGGTGGTTAAATCAAGGGTGCAACGAAATTTTCTTTGATACCCTATTTTCATAGCGGTGAAACTTCCCCAATATTCTAAATGTTGAATGATAAGCTCTAACGATATCGAAGAAGGAATATCCGTCAATGCTCGTATTGGGGTCCTTACCACATCGACATCTACATCAGCATAGGAAAATAAAGGGGCTTCCACGTGTCTAGGATGATGTCAACATGATTATTCTTGCTTTAGCCATATTTTGGGTTTGTGGTTAGTGAAATCAATGGATCTCAGATTATCTCTTGTTCCTTCGAGCAATGGTCAAGATGATATTCTTTTCATAGTCCTTCTCAGAACCTCGCTCTTAATCACTTTTCATAGTATCTGCAATCGACGGTTGATATTAATCACCAATATAGATCCAGTGGATGTTGAGTCGCACGATATTCACATATTTTATTTTAGGATTCAAGTTAACGAACTCATTGGGCCACCAATCAACAGGTGAGATTACTCATCAAAATCGATCTGATAGTTGTTGAGTTGCGTGATCCCTGTAGTTATGATTTCGAACTTACAACAAAAGAGGAAAATGATTACAGATATTTCTAAGGAGCAGAGCATGATGGATTTTTCAGGATGCAAATGTACATTTTTCTCACGATCTTTTTGTGTAACAGAATTTCACCAAGTGAAGGGAAACCAAATTATACCAAGAGGGAAATCGCTCAAGAATCAAGAAGTTGTAAGTATAATCAAGAAGCTGGAAATGGTTTCAAGAAGCAGTTTTAGGGCATGGGTGAGAGGAATAAAAGACAATGAAGGCACCCATTGTTGTGGTTAGCACTTTGGTGAATTGAAGAGTTTCTTACAACCAAATTCGTTTGACGAGATATCTTGAGAATTGTCAATTGATAAATGCAGCAGGAAACAGAGATTCATCCCCTGTGTTTAAGTTTCATTATGTAATTCCTTTCTTACAGTGTTTGTGTTCATGTAAAGCATCTCCTTCCACTCTGGTTTTTCTTGTATCAGATATAATATATAAAATCTCAAGAAGCAAGCCATTCACCATGTTTAGTGTTACTGTATGATGTCTCGTAATGACACAGAACTAATTTCATCTGAATGTATAACCAGTTCTTGTCATTTTCTTTGTGCATTTAAATTATATGCATAGGGTACCTCCAGGTGTTTGAATGTGTGAATATGTTAACTATTTGAAGCAATTTTTTATGTATCTGTATGCATATGTTAGATTTGTTGAATTCTTCATTTATCAGGACGTTGTTCTTTTCCATAGGCTACATTATTCATTCTTAGCAGTTCCCTGTATGTTTATTTTGTTTTTCCTCTGATCCACCATTTCATCCTCCTTTCAAGCTTGATTTTCTGAAACACTCGTGGACAAATGCCTCTGATAGTTGAGATAATTTTTCAGTTGAACTGAGAATTGTTTGAGGTCCTATAATTTCAAAAGAAAGAGAGAGAAAGAGGGAAAAACTTCCCAAATATTGCACAATTATTTTACTGCAAATATGGCCTTAAGATTCATCTTGATTCTTGGCCCCTGGGGTGCCTCGGCATTGTTCCAATAACATCCTGGAAAATCTTGAGCAATAACACAACCATCACAACTTCAAGAACTAGGAAACATGAAAAGGTATTACAAGACAAAACAAAGACATAATTATTTTCCATAAAGCATTTTAAAGGGATATGCAATGTAATGAACATAAATTTATAAATAAATATCAAATAAATAATAATAACAAATGAAGTGACACATCCTAAGATACATGATCGTTCAACTATGGTGACTAGTCAATACGTATAAGTATATTGTTACATGGCATCATATCAAATAATTTATCGCATATTCATCATTCACTTATATATTATTGATCTTCTATGAATTTCAACTTTTTGTCATTTTTATGTTGAATATTCCTCAATAACTGAACAATATTATTCATTTTAAAAATCATGTAAAAAAATTATATAAGTGAATTTTCAATTTTAAAAAAAAGTGTATACTTTTCTTTATTTAGGTCATTAAATCCTTTTATGAAATACAACTCACGTTTTCAAAAATAATAATAACTTAGTTTTTCAAATTAATAATAACTTCAGTTTTCAAAATAATAATAACTTTCCCTAAGTGAAGGGTCTTCTCCCTACCGGAGCTAGAATTTGACATCCCACGGGACGTATTTTTTATTTCTACCTGTATTTGACACGTGGATATGAAATCCACTTGTTAATAATAATGTGCATCAAAATGCCAAACATGACAAATTGATGTTTAAATGCATAGGTTACTTCTCAAAATTTATAGTAGGACGTAGGCTAGTAGCACTAGTTAGGGGCAGCGTCATGAATCGCCGCATTACAGTTCAGTTGATGGCACCTGGCATTATTGCTTAGTTGATGGTACCTAGACAAGATTAGTTGAGGGATTAAATGAACAATGAATGTGTGTGCAGGATACAGTTCATTCCTAAATTCCAATAGTGGAGTGGGTCTTCTCTACTCTAGCCTTCAACTTTCCACTTGAGCCTCAAGATTTTCTCTCTGACTGCCATTTGTGAGTCTACTCATCGTTGGAGTCTGGTTCTTCTCTACTACAAGTTCCATCTTTTCTCTCAGTGCTTCGTGTTGAATATGGGTTTGCTCCTCTCCAGAATTGTGGCCTCATTCTAAGAAAGTAAAACACAAACCCTACCACTGAATCCAAGGGTTAAAGAGGTGTACCTGCAAGTTTGCAACGATAACTTCCAGTCTCCATACTTTGGTCCTCTAATTCCTCTATCCTTTCACAAAAACTAGAACTAGAGATATGAGGTACTTTCATACTCTGTATTTAAAATCTTTTTTTTTTTTTTCCATGATTAACTATGATTGGTGATGGTTTTCTCTCTTTAATGTTTAACCCTTGTGTCATTCATGAGTGTTCCCATATCCCATTATCTGTAGGCTACTATTGCCTCATATGTCGGCCCATTCCAAAATTAAATTTCCAATCGACCTATTCCAAAATCATTTTTCTATTTGTGAAATCCCTTTTAATCCATTGCATTGATAATGAATGGATGAGTGTTTTTTCATTGATTGTGAATGGAAGATTGTTAAAATGTTTTACAAAACAAAATAACTCCATTTTTGTACTCCCCTCAAAATGTTTTATCAAAACTAAAACAATTAATCATGTATATATTATTGTTCTTTGTTATTATTTGGAAAATTCCCCTTACATGTTTGTTATCCACCATGCTTATTGTGAATTAGATTCGCAACACTATGGTCCTATTATCGCACGGTTTGTAGGAAGGGTTTAGATAGCTTGAGCCAAGGCTTAACTGGCTTGTAGGAAGGTTTAGATAGCTTGAGCCAAGGCTTAAAACTGGCGTAACAAGAGCTCCCCACCCACCGCCACCTCATGGGGGCTCTTTCTATTTAGAGGGCTAGTCCAAGGAGACGTCCCTATGTAATCTATTTTTTAGAAGGGCTAAAGAGGTACGGACCAAGTCAAAGAAGTTCCTTTCAGATTAATGCCAAGATGAGATAGTCAAAAAGAATCTCCCACCTGAATGGCACTTGTTTGCTAGACAAGACAAATAAACTAGAATATGTGCTGCAATGGTTAGTACTTCAAAAGGATTAATGACCATTCTCTCAAATATTCATATGAGCAATGATCAATGCTATTATTGGATCTAAGTCAATGATTTCTAAACAAAGACCAATGACTATTATCATTCCTTCAATAAAGCATAAGAGATAATGAGCATTCAATGTGCACAATTAAGACCTTGTATTAATTCACAATGCAATAACTATCTCAAATTAAATCATATATATAATGTTACAAGGCCATATATATATATATGTCAAGAATAGATGACGCCAAAATTTTATCAATAAGTTATTTAGAAAGGAAAGAGCACAACGCTTTTACCAAACAAGTTTATAGATGTAATCAATGTCTCAAAACTCATCAAAAGAGATGACAAGTGTCACAACGCTGTAGCCAAAACAAGAGATCTAAAAAGGTGTGACGTCACCTCTATACAATTTTTGCTTGGATAGAAAGGTGTGGTCTTGTTATCTCTTCATAGCCAAGGGTTGACGTTTTGATAAATTCAACCAATAAAATTGCAATAAACTTATATGATAAGATGACTAAGCCGTACTTTTCTATCCAAGCACAAGTTCAAAAATCAGCAAGACATCATTCATTAGGGTTAGTTCAAAATCGCCAGGGTTAGGATGTGCTAGGTTAGTTAGGGTTTCAAATTAAAAGTGAAGTTTTGAAAGAGAGTCAAGGTATAAACAAGTCAAGAAGGTTTCTAGACTAGTGCCCTTGGATTAATGGAGTCAATTGAGAGGTGTGAGACTACGTCAAAGGCTTAAACTGACTAAGAGGATCTAGGGTTTGATGGCCATGGTGTCCAAAAACCCTAAGGGGAGAAAAAAGGCTTACCTAGGGTGTAGCTAAGGCTAGGCCTAAAGTTTCTTCTTCCTTCCATAAGACTTCTTTGGGTAAAATGCTAGCCTAAAAGCACAAATCTAGGGCTGAAAAGTGTTGCTTCATATAAGGCCTTTCAAAACCCTAGAAGTAAACCTAGGTGTAAAACAAATTAGGACTAGCTTTTCTTTCTATAACAGTTGAAACTCTAAGATAGGAATGAAGTGTAGCTATTTAGCTGTTGTCCTCTAAAATCAAATGGATATAAGATTTATTCATGGGGACATAACATCCTACTTGTGTTAAATTTATATATATATTAAGTCAACAACAATATAGCAATGGCAAGATGTTAACAGAACCATTCATTCAAAGATGAAAACACCACAAAAATCACATGAAGAAGCATAACTATTCCTAGTTGTAAACCTTTCACGAATAAAAGCACCACTTACAAACAATAGTCTCCAAGAAGTTGCTTCGCTTCCAAAAGAGAGAAGAAAACCAAGACAAAAGACTAGAAATGATATCTCTCCAAGAGAGCAAGTTATGTTATGATAAAATGAAGAGGCAACGTCCTCTATTTTATATATGATCTCAAGGACCTTTAATTCTACAAAAATAGGTCAACAAAATGGCCAACAAGGTCACATATTACATTATTCAATCAATTTGTCACTTACATGCTAAAATAAAATGAGTTTACATGGAGACGCCAAATGGAGACGTTGGGCCCCTTTAGGGCAAAATCATCATCCTCAGAACCCGTGACGTTGGACCCCTGGGATCTCCCCAGAACCCGTTGAGGTGTGCCAAACAAGCCTAACACTCTTCTCTCGCCCAAGACATCCAACTAGCCCCGTGGCCCAACTTCAACTGTGTCAACGTCCCATCTCTAAGGGGTTGATCCCATAGGCTAGGTCTCTCAGTCCCCGATGAGGGCATCCTTCTTCTCTTCCTGCAAGGGCTCTCACATGACTCTGTCTCAGCCAAGCCATCCCAAGAACCACCGATGGGCTCTTCTCAAACACATGGAGGTCCTCTGAGCTAATCATATATCCCCATGTGTATCGATCCTCTGTTACCCGTCCACGCATGGTCCTCAAGACATCAAAGACTACCTGTGGCTCAGTCCCAGACATCATAGCAAATGTAAATCATATCTCATCATTAAATTTATCAAACATATGCATGAAACTCCTAACAATTCATCTAATAGCTCAAAGACATACTGCACTCCACTATACAGCTAAGGAGTCCAACAAGACCACCTATTGGCTATCACCCACAGGAAATGGAGAGTTTCCTCAAAGGATCATCATTCAAGCCATGTGTAATGTGGTGATATGGTTTTTAGGATGTCCAGTCATAGTCGCACCATACTGGTGTTGGTGGGTGCCTTTGTATGAGGCGAGCTGTACCTGTCATGCAATTTTTCCAAGCCTTATTGCCTTATCTTTCTTTTTATTTGCATTTTGCTACAAGTCTTGACTTAAGACTTTCGCCTTTGGCTTGGTGGGCTGAGTCACAAATAAGTACCTAATTAGTATCTTCTAGAAATGAGAAGGTTGGTCGTGGATGTGACCTCCTTCCTTGGCTATGTAACCAAAGGTCATTGCCCCGGTTTGGTGACCAGACAGTGGCAATGTCATACCGCTAAACACTTATGAACATAATGGGTCGTTCGTGATGAGACCTCCCATCCTCTTGGTTAGGTCTTTGTTTTTTTTTTTTTTTTTTTTTTTTTTTTTTTTTTTTTTTTTTTTTTTTTCTTTCTCGGGGATCCCTTGGGCTAAGCATCTCTAGTTTTCATTTTCCTATGGCTTTTATCTTTTTCCATATACTTTTACCCTTTGGGAATTTATCCCCCTCTTCCCACAAGATAAGATGTACTCTGGAAGGTCATCCTAATGGCTGCATCTAGGGAAATGGGATGGATGAGCTGATATAAGATGGAAAATGATAAGATGGTGGAGTGGACGATGGCTCTACAAACCCCCTTGGTATAACCAAAACCCATGAATAAGGCTTGCTAAGTTGCCCCATCAATCACCCCCAACAATGGTCAAGAGGATTAATGTAAGATCCAAGGCCATCCTCACAAATGAAAGGAAACTTCTTCTTTCACATGTATATGTAAGAAGGTTATAACGATCAAATAATATACCATGATACCTCTAATTCAATACCTCATGGGAGCAAGAGTCCCTTCATGCAAGTCCAGCTGGTAGTGAGGAAGTTTGCATCACTGACAGACAAAGTCATCAGAAGGGAGAAAGATGGCCCCCTGTGGCCATACCAAGTTGTTCTCGCCTTGGTGATCTATGTCTAGGACCATGTGGGCCTCGAGACATGATTCTAGTTATCCCTAGATATCGGATAACAGGTCCCTCTACTCATTCATTAGTAGTTGGTCATTGTAGTAACAAGAATAAGTAGAGGGAACAATGATCTTTGGATTTTGGACCAGAATTCTTTTAACAACCATGATATGATTAAAGAATATTTGTTGTGGTTTTGGGTTCTACAATGAAGAAAAAATTACAAAGACGAAAAATGAGAGATGTTGAAGAGAGACCTTGTTTAGGTAGCTCATTTAAACCATGAATTTTCTTATAGGTATAGTCATTATTTTTAATGTGTTATTTGAATTTTGTTTCCCTGCAAAAAATCCCACAACAAGTTCTAAACTTTGCATAAACAAAAGCCCCAAGGAATTGATCTCTGGACTGAAAAAGACAAATAGGAAAAGCCTAGTTTGATGACCAGCCTTCCATCATGTGGTTCTTCCAAAAAAATCTCATTTTTATGATTTGAATAGGAAAATATAAAGACAGTTTCGCTAATAAAACTGATATTGTTTCTTTTATGGTTTAGAGTTATATCATTTAAATTTTTAAAGAAAGAAATATAATTATTGTTCATTGTTATTACAGTTTTTCATTTCACGGTGCTATAGGAAAGGTCGCTTGTTGTTCCATGTTGTCTGAGCTTTGGATGTCAAGGGTTGCTTGTTATTCCATGTTGTTTGAGCTTCAAATGTCATAGTTAAGCATATCTTCAATTTTGAATTTTTCCCAAGGATATATTGATTGCATTTGAGATGTTTAATTTGTAAAATCTCAGTTGATTGATAACTCATTAAAACCATATTTTAGAGCTATGTATTATGTAATATTGAACAATATTGTTTTGATAATACAAGTTGAGTTACAGGGAATACTTCCTAGATTATGAATGTTTATCTTAAGCCTTTTTCGGTCATTATTTTATTAAACAAAATTGTATAGTCAAAATACAAAAAACAAAAACATTTATGACAGAGAAATTTGCATATAACATACAAAATAATTTGACAATATGATTATGTGTAAACCATAAAGCAATGGGCATGAAAAAAATTAACCATCATCAAATTTTCACTTGACAAACAAGGGAAATTTAAAATTCCAGGCCTACTCCCTACCACAAAATACTTTTAATAGCCTTCCTTTTTCAATTTTTCAAAATAATAATAACTTTTTCTTTGCAAAAAGGTAATTGAGGAGGAGGTCTCCTCCCTACTACAAAATAATTTTACCAATGTTTTGATACAGCAATTACAAAAGTAATTTGAACATTGAGCTTTCCCTATGGGGTTCAAATTAAAATAAATATGAAAAAAATCTTAACTAATACATTTCAATAAAGAATGTGAATCATCATTGGAGGATTGAACACACTAGAGAGAGTCAAACTATATTGAAGAGAGACAAGATTGGAAGGGTAGATATACACTATGTTTACATTTAAAATGTGTAACCTTACACGAATGTCAAAATTGTAGAAATTTGTAATGTCCCCAACTAGGCTAGATGGAGATTTTATGCTTTTGCCCGAAATTATTGTTTCTTCTTAAGTGAATGTGTTGTTAACTTCTTATAAAATAGTTACTCAATGAGAAATATTATCAAACAGATAGCAAGCATCCATTACAAAATATTAGAGTAGATAACCATGGAATCTCATTATGGGTTGAATTTCCTAGAATCAGTGTAATAATAACTAACGGTTGTAACAACAGCTGCAGAATACTACTGACCACACAAACTAATGGTTTTCAAGAGGCATCACTATATACTACAAAAACACACAAAAAAACCTGGAATGATGTCAATCTATGAATCCCAAGGCTCTCCAATCCCTCCACTTCTCTTCTATAGTGACGTTCACTCTCTAGGAGGCCCTCTGACTCTTTAGAACACCTTCACAGGCTCGATATGTTGCAAACCCCCAATCTACAGGGGTCCTGTGAGACGCCTGCGAAGTGTCACGTGGGACCTCATGGGATGACCCTTTCTCAACCCACAGGTATGCCTTCTGCTACGGCTGCTCGAAACCCTTTGATACCTATAGATATGGAGAATGGACTCTTCCTGAAACTTGTCGAAAACACCTCATTCCAATGGATATACCTCCAACTCTCTCTGGAATATAATCAAGCACCACATGGAACTCAAATATGGCTCTAAATGAAGTCTCATCTTTTTCTAGCTAGGGTGGATATTGCAGTATTAAAACTAAACTTGCAATGGAAGGGTTTTTCCCAAAACCCCAACGAAAACATTAGCTACAACATCACTCAATAAGATATCAAATCATAATGACAAGGGCAAGGGTTTCTCCTCTATTTATCCGTCTTTTTTACTTTCTGGATCTTTCCCCTATTTTGACCAAATCAATTATTCTTCCTCCAACTCCATACAAAAATAATTATTTATTTTATTTAATGTCACTTTTAGGTTTTGTCAATATTTTAACCTAGTGACACCTCCTAGACTCCCTTTTTCCTTGTTGCTTATAGCCTACAGGAGTCGTATAGGCTACTGAGTCATTCCCCCATCACGATCAATTGGAAGAGGACATTACAGTCCTCCCTTCCCAAGATTATTTTTCCTTAAGAAATTTCAGATCAAGGTGTTGTAAGATCTTCTCCCCTTACTAGGTAGCATCTTTCATGGAAAATCCTCTCCATACAACCAAATACTCTCAAATGATCCTCCTCCTAAGTCTTTGTTCCCTGACGTCAAATATCCTCTTGGGAGATAGAACCAATTGTCCTTCCTCATCTAATGGAAAATGATCTGTCGAAGCAGTGACCTGTTGTCCCAATGATTTCTTGAGGCAGGATACATGGAAGGTATTGTGAATCCTGCTACCCTCTAGTAGCTCCATCTCATATGTTACTTCGCCAACTCTCATGATCACCTTGTAGGGCTCGTAAAAGTGGGGATTAATCTTCTCTACACCACTCCTCTTCAATGACGACTATTTTTACAACTCTAATCTGAGAAAGACAAGATCTCCAACCTCAAAGCTTTGTTCTACCATGTGTCTGTCTGCATACATTTTCTGTTGATTCTGAGTGATCTGCATATTTTCCTTCAAGACTCTTAAGATGTCCTGACTTTCCTATAACCACTCCTTTTCCTTGGGAGCTCTGCTCTCTCCAAATGAAAAATCAAAAAAATATGGAGAATCATATCCATATAATGTCGTGAAGGGGCTCATCCCAATGAACATGTGATGAGTGGTGTTGTAGCAATGCTCACAAAGATGCAACCATTTTATCCATTCTCATTGATGCCTTGACATATAGGTCCTCAGATACCCCTCGATCCATTTGTTGACTATCTTTGTTTTCCCGTCTATATGGCAATGATAGCTAGTGATATGTGTTAACTTTGTCACATATAACCTTAAAAACTCCTGCCAAAATGCACTGAGAAACATACTATCCTGATCACTGACTATGTTCCTTGGAAGGCCATGGAGTCTGAACACCTACTTGAAGAATAGATCTACTACCTGAGATGCGTTGTACTTCGTAGCAATAGAAAATAAGTGTGCATATTTGGTCAACTTTTCCACTACCACATAAATACAGTCCATGCCCTGCACCTTTTGTAACCCTCTAATGAATTCCATGGAGATGATTTCCCATTTCCTTTATGGGATAGTTAAGGGTTGGAGCAATCCTGCAGGATGTGAAATCTGAATTGTTTTGCTGGAAAGTCATGAATTACCTCACATGGCGAAGTGCATCCCCTTTGATACCATTCCATGAGAATCTCTCCCTAACCTGCCTATAAATTTTCAGATACCCCTAGTGTCCTGCCAATGGTGCATCATGTGTTGACCTCAAAATATTCTCCTTGAGTGTGGATTTAGGGAAGAGATAGATCTTGTTCTTGTAGTAGATGATGGCATCTACTACTATGTACATGTCATCCTGGATGTTTCCCTCCATCATCCCACAAGCGAAGGTATTCTTGGAGTAGTCCACCAAGAGAATGGACTTCCAGTCTATTGAGATCTCAGTCATAGATAAGGTTGTAGGTCTCATGGATAAGGCGTCAGCAAATATATTATTCTCCCCCTTAACATATTCAATGTTGAAATCATATGCCTATACCTTGCTCACCCATTTATGTTGTCTCTCATTCAGGTTTCACTGCTCCAAGAAATATCTCAAGTTGTTGTGGTCAATCTGAACCATGAAACGTCCTCCTACCAAGTATTATATGAATTTTGCCAATGCATGCATGATGGAAACATTTCCTTATCATATATCGGGTAGAGCCTCTCATGTTCCCTTAGCTTCCTTCTCTCAAAATCTATCGGATGTCAGTTCTGCATCAATATTTCCCCTATCCCTTCATTGGATGCGTCACACTCTAGAAAAAAAAGGTTGTGTAAAATATGGAAGTGTCAATACTGGAAAATTACTCATGACCCTCTTCATTCTTTCGAATTCCACCTGTGCATCTTCTGACCACCGGAATTCCCTCTTGGTGAGATCTATTAATGGCACTTCCAATTGTGAAAATTCTTTCAAAAAGCGCATGTAATAGCTACATATTCAAAAGAATCCTCATATATCTATGAGTTTCCTAAGGGTGGGATAGTCTAAGATGGTTTGAATATTCTCCTTATGCACCTTTACTCCCTCAACACTAATCATGTGCCCTATATAGAGGATCTATGTCAAACCGATCTCACACTTTTCCTCCTTGGAAAAAAGTGATTGTTCTTCATTAATGGTGAGAATCTCGTACACATGCTTTAGGTGTTCTTCCTATACCCTGTTGTACATGAGAAGATCGTCAAAGAAAACCAATAAAAAATTCCTCAACTGTTTGTTGAAGATATGGTTCATCCATGACTAAAGGTAGCGGGTGCATTGGTCAACTCGAAGGGAGTGACCAAGAACTCATAGTTCCCATAGTGACACATGAATGTTGTTTTATGGATGTCCTCCTCCCTGACCTAGATCAGGTGGTATCATGATCGCATATCAACCTTTGATAAGTACACCGCCCCATGCAGCTCATTGATCATCTCATCAATTCAGGGTATTGGGTATCTGTTTTTGATGATCTTGTTTAGTTCCCTGTAGTCTATGCACATCCTCATAGTACCATATTTCTTCTTCTCTAGTACAACTAACAAGGAGAAAGGAATAGAACTAGGTCAGATGTGTCCCCTCTCTAGTATCTCCTTTATGGCCTTTTCTATTTCGTCCTTGAATCTCTTGGGATGCATGTAGGGAGTGGTGATAACAGGCTTTGACCCCTCTTCTAGCTCAATGGCATGCGTGAATCCTCTGTCAGGTGGTCTCCCTATTGCCAATGGTTCAAACACTCTCTCATGATTTCCAAGCAATGCATGGATATCCACAGGGTAATTTTGGCGTTCTTGTGATGGCTTCTCCATAGTGATCAAGTTGTTTTTTGCGCAAGCCACGACGTTGTGTCTAAAAAGGGACTCCATGTGCTGGTTAGAAACTATCCAGGGGGCACATGTCAACATGCCTCTTAAGACAACTCGCTGCCCATCCTTGTCCTAGAAATCCATCCTCATTTCCTTATAATTCTTGTGGATATCTCCCAAAGAGTATAGCCACTGAACTCCTAGAACCACATGAGTATCTATTAAATCCATGACGTAAAAGTTCTCGATCAACGTGCATTTTCCCAAGGTTACTTCTAGTCCCCTGATCCTCTGAGTACACATCATGTTGTACCCATCTGGTACTACTAGATTCAATCCTTCAAACTCTTCTGCAAGGATCTTTCTCCTGGTGACAAGTGCAGCATCAATGAAGTTGTGGGTGGCCCCACCGTCCACCAATATTGTAACCCTCTGCCCTTGCACAATACCTATGACCCTAAAAGTATAGTATTTAGGGACCCCCTAAAAGTGTAGTAATGGTTACTCCCTTGGGTTTATCTTACAATGGTGCATGTTCTATGGTTTGTGATGGCTCACTATTGTCTTTTCCAACACCTTATTCCTCCTCATCGAAAACTACCTTGATGTAATGGACCTTACCTTTTCCCATACATCTATGACCTAGTTCCCATGGATCTTTGCAAATGAAGTAGATTTATTTCCTCCTTAGTTCTCTCTAAGTCTCCTCATCCATCATGTCCTTCCATGTCCATGACTTATGTGGAAGCCTTGTCTCCTTACCTCCTTGAGGGATGAAGGATTTTGTCGATACCTTCTTGTTGACTACATCCTTCATGATGTAATATCATGTTGATTTTGTGATGGAATCTCATGATGGATTCATGCAATGTGGTTGGCATAAATTCCTTCACCCATCCTATCAGGGGTTCATATATACCCTTTGTGAATAGCATCACCAACCTTTGTTGAGAGACATTTGTCACCATAACCGGCATCCTTTGAAAATATGTGATGTATGTTTTTGGTGTGCCTATCTGTTTCAACTATTCCAACTCCTTGAAATGTGTCTCAGGGTCCTAGTCAAACCTATCCATCAAGTTTTGAGTGAAGTCCACATGTGAAGTGATCTTGGTGTGCCCTAATGTCACCAGCCCATAGTACCACTATTTGTGAGCTTCTCCTTCCAAGTGAAGGGTGGCATACTTAATTGCTTCGGCTTTGGTCATTGGATTAAGTTGGAGATAAGTATCCAACCTATGTACTCAGGTATTGGTCGTGCTCTTTGAAAACCCATCGAAGGGTGGGATAATAAACCTTCCCACCTTACACATGAGATCAAAGTTCTGTGGGCTCTGTGCTCCCTTTCTCCCCTCCTTTGGACCATATTTATGTTTAAGATCACAAAAATATCTATAGGAAACTTCTCCCGGATATCTTCATGTACCATCTCGTACTCCATGTATGAGGTGTTAATAGCAAACCCCTGATTTGGTTGCTTCGGTGCCTCCATAGGCTGTTATGTTAGGAATTGTGGTAATAAAGGCCTAGGGATCTTTAAACTCATACTCTGGGTCAAGGTATGGATATTACCACCTTCTATATAATCTCCACTTCCTCTATGGCTTCCCTCTAACTGGTTCCCATTGGAGCCTCCAGGGTTTTGATTTGCTTGAGTGTTGGTAAAGAACTATGTTAGGACTTGTGTCAATTGTCATTTTTCACTAACCATGGATTCCAATAGTCATGAGACTCTATCTTCATCATGGTCCCTCGTGCCTCCTTCTCACTCTGACTCTGTGTGATTTTCTTATGTTTCTTTTTCTAGTGACTCTCGAGAGGTATGTCTCCCACGCCCTTTTCTTCTAGTCATCAATGTAGTCATAGGCTGGAATAATCACCAAATCTTATACCATTGTAATGTCCCCAACTAGGATAGATAGAGATTTTATGCTTCTGCCCAAAATTATATTATCAAATAGATAGCAAGCATACATTACACAAGATTAGAGCAGATAACCATGGCATATTATTATGGGTGGAAGTTCCTAGAATCAGTACAATGATAACTAATGGTTGTAATAACAACTACAGAATACTACTAGCCACAAAAACTAATGGCCTCCGAGAAGCATCACAATCTACTACAAAAACACATAGAAAAACCTAGAATGATGCCAATATATAAGACCAAGGCTCTACAATCCCTCCACTGCTCTGCTCTAGTTACTTTCACTTTGTAGGTGGCCCTATGACTCTTCAAAACACCTTCACAGGATCGATCTTCTACAAACCCCCAATCTATAAGGGTCCTCGTGGGACTCCTGCGAAGTGTCACTCGAGGCCTCGCAAGACGACCCTTGCTCAACCTGCAAGGATGCCTTCTGTTATGGCTGCATGAAACCCTATGATACTTGCAGATATGGAGAATGGAATATTCCTTAAACTTGCCATAAATTTCCCATGCCAACTAATATACCTCTAACTCTCTCCATAATAGAATCAAACACCACAAGGAAATCAAAGAGGACTCTGGATGAAGTCCCATATTTTTCTATCTAGGGTGGATATTGGACCACGAAAACTAAACCTACAATGGAAGAGTTTTTCCAAAAACCCCAACAAGAACATCGGCTACAAGAGAACTCAATAACATATCAAATCATAATAACAAAGGGAAGGGTTTCTCCTCTATCTATCCTTCCTTTGGACCTTCTAGATATTTCCCCTATTTTCACCAAATCAATCATTTTTCCTCCAAATCCATTTAAATATAATTTTTTATTTTATTTAATGTCACTTTTAGGGTTTGTCAATATTTTAACCTAGTGACACCTCCTTGAATCCCTTCTCCTTGTTGA
>SNQJ01S0148061.1:739-23646 GCA_010110895.2 Picea sitchensis
TTGATTGGTCGTTTCCTATCTCAAGTTCCCTATTTAGTCTAACAATTCTTGTCTTTGGATTCTTACAATCTTGTTGTTTTTTGTTGATTTGTTTAATCAATACTTGCTTGTTTCTCTTGGATTCTTGAAGTTGATTCCTTAGGTAAATGATGATTTTCTCTAATTCTTTGATGGTTTTTTAAACTTCTTTTTCTATTAATTGTTGTGATTTTTCAAAGTCTAGCAGTTGTCCCCTTAGTAACTTGTTTTTTGTTTTTATACTTCCTAATTTCATCCAAAGCACTGATTAGTTCTGATTTTAGTTCTAATTCTCCTTCATCCTCAGATTTTTCTTCAATCTCAAAAGTATTTTTAGAAATATTATCTTAGGTTTCTATACCCATAAATAGATGTTATGACTCTTCATCTTCACTTTCTTCAGATGAACTCTTGTCCTCTTTGGTGTAAAAGGTCTTCTTCTTTTTGTTTTTCGTTTTTCCATTTTTATGTTCTTTCTGATTGTAAGCTTCTTCTTCATCATTATCTTCTTGTTTCGGATAGGGACATTTGTTAGCGAAGTGTCCAATTTTTCCACAGTTGAATCATTTGAAAGGTAACTTCCCTTTGTATTTTCCAAACCCTTTCTTGAGTTTTCCTATAAAGTTGGCCTCTTATTCATCTGATATATCTTAGTGATTTTAATTTGGCACATGCTTATGGTTCCTTTTTTCTTTTGATGCTTTGAAGGTTGATTCCCTTTTTGATGAATTTTCTTTCCCAGTTCTCATTTCATATGCTATAAGAAACCCATGAAGTTCATCCATTGTAAGGTTTTAAAGCTATTATTGATCTTCCAAGGTAGATACCTTGGCATCATATCTCATTGGTAATGATATCATCACCTTTTGGACAATAATCTTGTATGCTATATCTTCTCCCAGTGCTCTGATTGAATTGACTATTTCATCCACTCTTTGAAAATATTATGCAATGTTTTCTTCCTCTTTCATCTTCAGACTCTCAAACTACCCTCTGTGTGTTTGAAGTTTAGATTTCTTGACCTTTCCATCTCCTTCATAGATGATCTTCATTTTATCCACAATTTTCTTTGTTGATTTAGATTGCATCACTTTTACAAAAATAGAATTCGCTAATCCTCCAAGAATAGCATTAATAGTTCTTGAATTGTCATTATAGATCTTATTTGAATTAGTATCAGTAGGTGGAGTAGATGGAACAGTGTAACCATTTTCGATAGATTTCCAGACATCACATCCAAGGGCCATCAAATATATTTTCATTCTTATACTCCAGAAAGAATAATCATTTCCTCTAAACAGTGGTGCTCTATTGGAGGACATTCCTTATTTTTTATCCATTTGATCTCTTAAGAATTTACCTTCCAGTGGTTAAAATATGGTGAAGGCACTTGCTCTGATACCAATTGTTGAAATATTGGCCAATACTGAGAGGGGGGGTTGAATCAGTATTGCTTATTTTTTAATATTTTTAATAATAATTAATTATTAAACTTATTAATCACAACAATTTATCAACAAGAATGTACTAAATACAAAAATTTTAATATAACAATAACAAGTACAAGTTACAATCATGTGAGAGACAACAATATCTCTTCTTCTGAGCACCAATGATACAAATTTTATGAGAAGAATGATATGAACAAAGATTATTATTAAAATATGCTTAACACAAAATAACAGATATACAGTAAAACTGGTTTCTATTCAATAAGGAAATAAGCTGAAACTGTAAAATGTAGTGGAAAATAAGCTTGCTAGAATGGTGGCGTCTTATCTATGAGAAGAGATGTGACAGTTGCGCTCATTCGCAAGAAGATGAGTACAATGAGGCTATGAAGGTCTTTTAAAAATAAACAGGAATTCCAAAAACCCTAGACATCCAAAAACCTAACCCTAGGAGATGAAACGCCAAAAGTCATGTGGGCCCCATTGGGGTAAGTTAGTACATCAACTTCCCGGGGTCGTAACTTTTTCATATGATCTTTGTTTTAGGTGCACGATAGCCCGTTGGAAAGGTCTATCCAAGGAATACAAATGTTTCCATAAGAATCTAAACCCATGTACAATTCGACATTGGTGAGCCCTAAAAACGTTGTTTAGGGCCTCAAAATGGCCCCGCAAGTCAGGGACCCAAAAACTAGGAAAAATCTCCCAAACTGCAAAACTGCCAAAATGAGCTAGTTGGAATAGGTGGCAGGCCACCGACATCAATCTAGATCAATCCTCCCCACTTAGGAAGCAATGGGCTCCATTGCGTTGAGTACCCCCATCAGATGAGGAAATTTATGTTGAATTTGGCCCTGGGGGAGCCACTTTCCTTGGTCCAGGAGCTACCCTGCTTTGACAACTCGATAATGTTGGATCCTTTGCTAGTGAGTGTGCTTGACCTATGTTTCCACAATATGATCATTGGATGCATGTTTTATGCATTCGGAGTTGAGCTCTGTTGGTGTCAATTGTTATGCTACCTATGAGGTGTCCAATAATGGTGGGAAATAAGGCCGAAGGAGATCCACGATGTCACCCATAGCCTTGGTGATGGTGTATGATCCATAACAGAGTGGGTGAAGCTTTTGATGGGGCCCTGTAAGGGGTTCTTTCTACAAGTGCAACCAAAATTTATCTCCCACCTAAAACTTATGTGGAACCCAGTGTTGATCATGGCACTTCTTGTACCATGCATTGGAGTTCTCTAGGATATCTTGAACTTGTTGGCAAATGCGATGGATCCTCTCAATGAACCGGATGGATTTTTCAGATTTAGTTGGAGTGGTAGATGATTTGGCCGAGGTGATTGCAAGGGGTAGTGCAACATCTATGTGAGCCAATGGTTGGAATCCCAACCCCACCTGAAAGGGGTTGTGGTTGGTTAAGCTATGCAGGGATCGATTGTAGCTATGTTGAACATAGGGAAGACTCTCATCCCATGTGTGGGGGTGCTTGGAATTTTTCATGCGTAGGATATGCATGATCATTCGATTTACGACCTCGGTTTGGCCATCTTTCTGGGGGTGGAAGGTCATGGATTTAGTGAGCTTGGTGTCCAGCAGTGACCATAGGCTAGACCAGAATGTGATAATAAACAAACTATCCCGATTTGAGACAAAGTTTAGTGGGATTCCAAAATGTACCCAGACTCATTCAAAGAAGAGCTTGGTAGTGGCCTCTGTTGTGATGCTCTTTTTGTAGGTATCCAGAATCGTCATCTTAGAAAAGTGATCAACAACCACAAAAACACAGTCGTTTCCCCTCTTTGTGGATGGGAGGCCCAACATCTAATCCATGAATATGGATTCCCATGGCCTATCAGGAGTAGGAAGAGGGGTGTACAGGCCCTATTTCTTAGTGGTCGGTTTGGAAATAGAGTAGGTAGTGTAGGACCTGATATACTTTTTTACATCCTTTCAAAGTTTCATCCAGTATAAATGTTTCTGTAGCATTGCCACTATATTTTCGATGCCAAAGTGTCTTGCCACCCGATTGTAGTGGGATTCCCATATCATATTTGCTCGCTCGCTTGATGGAACGCAGATATGGCCCAGACAGCATAACAACCCATCCTGAAGATGGAAATTAGTGACAACTACGTTTGTGCCCAACATTTGGTAGGTGGTGGCGAAGTACAAGTCTATCTCATAGAGTTGGGGCCATCCATAGGTCTCATGGTTGCAAGAGTCTAGCACCATGGTGAGTTTAGCGACTGGCAGTCTGCTGAGGGAATCAACAACTTGGTTGGTACTTGATGTTGAAGTGGAATTCCTGAAAGTATGTGGACCACTTCTGATGGCGGTCATTCAACAATTTTCCTTGTGTCTACATGAACTGTAGTGGCTTATAATCAGTGTGGATCACTGCCTCCTTCCCAAGAATGTAATGTCTCCACTTGCAGCAGTCTTGCACAATGGAGTACATTTATTTTTCATAAGTAGGGTACTGATGGATAACATTTGATAGTGTATCACTATGATAGGCCATGGCGTGGTTGTGTTAAGTGAGAACGATGCCCACAACATAGTCTAAAGCATTTGTCTCGATCTCAAAGGGATGTTGCAGGTCCAGTAATGAAAGTATTGGGGATGAGCACAAGCGTTGCTTCAAATCATCGAACACTTTTTGTTGGGACTGGACCCACACAAATTTCACCTTACCACCACCCCTCGTTACTTAGCTGAGGGCCCATAAAATATGGGATAATCCCAACACGAACCTGTAGTAGTAATTGGCAAGGCCCAAGAATCTCTAAAGCTCAGTGAGTGTGGTTGGGGCTGGCCAATCACAGATGACCTAGATCTTGGTTGGATCCACATGTATGCCATGCTGATCAATGATGAATCCGAGTTAATGGACCTTGTCCATTCCGAAGGATCACTTTTCCAAGTTTCCATATAGATTGTGTTGTCCCAGGGTGTGCAGAACCTGTTGAATATGCTGCAAATGTTCCGCCCATGTCTTTTTGTAGCTGAGGATGTCATCTAGATACACCACTACAAAAGTATTAGTGAATGGTCACAGGATATCTTCCATCAACCTCATGAAAGTGGTCGGAACATTTTTCAAACCAAAGGGCATGACCAACCATTCAAAAAGACCTTCCTTTGACTTGAAGGTGGTTTTATATACATCCATTTTTTCTATCGGGACCTGGTGGTAGCTAGACTTCAGATCAATATTACTGAAGTATTTGGCCCCCATGAGCTAATCAAGGAGGTATTCAATTCAGAGAATCGAGTACCAGTTTCTGACTATGATTTTATTCAGGGCTCGGTAATCAATGCAGAGTCATTAGGCTCCATCTTTCATCTGTACCAGCATGATTGGGCTCCCATAAGGCTATGAGTTGGGATGGATGTGCCCCTTGTGGATAATTTCTTGGATCTTCCACTTGATCTCCTCATTCTCTAGCAGAGAGTAGCGATAGACTGGCCCATTGGGCAGCGGTGCATCGAGGGTCATATCGATGGGATGCTTGACCTGACATTGTAGAGTTACCCCGGTAGGTGAGGAGAAGATATATGAGTATTCTTCCATGACCTTATCCACTTGCTTCTGTTGTGTGGAGAGGTCGACTATGGAGGCTCTGGATGTGGTTGTGAACTTTCTCTCATTCTAAGAGTGAATCATGAAGAAGAAAAACTTCCCTGTCTGAGAAATGGCCTTCATGCATTGCTTGGCAGAGATCAAGGAAATAACACTAGGTGGGACTGCCTCAGGTATCTTGTACAATTTATTTTTCAAAGTAATAATAACACTGTGAGGCCTAGACTCATATACAGCATGACATTTCCACAAATATCAATGGCCCAAAAGAACATTACAAAATTCGAGAGGAGAAACATCAAACAATACTTCATCTTTGAAGGGCTTGATGTTGTATGACAGGCAACATTGTTGGTTGACATGGATATCGCTTCCTTGGAAGAGGCATCCAATGGTGTAGGGTTGTGGGTGTGGTGTTGTCAGTAGGGTGAGCCTCTTGACAACCTCTACTGAGATGAGGTTCTTCTAGCTATTGTTATTAACGATGAAGTGCAGCGGGGTACCCTTCACCCACATATGTGAATGAAAAAGGTGCTCGCCTTCCTCTGGCTCATCTGGTTCACCAGGCTGGAGCTTGGTAGTAGAAACGGTAGCACTAGGTTCTGTGTCAATGATCTGTCTCTCCCTTTCTAGTTCTAACTCATATTCGGAACCCGCAAATAATTTAGAGGCTTTCACCTCAGCCACCATCGATGTCTTTGAGCATAAATAGGCACTATTGTGCCAGGGGATCTTATGGAAGCCGCACCACTTTCATATATATTTATTTGTCTTTCCGGTGTCCTTATGTGATTGTGGCTTGGACTAGTTATCTTGAGGCTGTCCATATTTTCTGTTTCCTTTGTTTTGTGGGTTGGGTCCATCCTTTCCTAGATTTTCTATGAGGGCTTCCCAGGCCCAAACTTTTCGCGTCTTTTGTTTAAGGTTCTGCTCGATTTTGACGGCATATTGATAGGCCGTGCCCAAGGACAAGATGTCTAGAAACTAAATTTCAGCCTGGATGTATCTATGCAGACCATCATGATACTTGAGCACCTAATGTCTCTCAGAATATTTGATACCCAGGTTGGTGTGCAAGGTATGGAAGATATTTGTGAACTCGAGCACTGCTTGGTCTATTTCCTGCCACAATGTGGTCCATTTTGTGTATAGGTCCTAATAACTTATGATAGGGTAGTATTGTTCCTTAATAGCATCCCTGAAGGACTCCCAGCTGACTGCGACTATAAATAAAGAGGTTTCCTCTGTTTCCTTTTTCTCACAAAAATTTTCCCACCAATCTTTGACATGGGGAATGGCTTTGAGGAGCGCAAAAGTAATATTTTCTCTATTCGAGAAGTTATGGACAGAGAAATACCCTTCTAGTAGATTCAACTATTTGTCTACAACATCTTGGTCTATCTGACCTTCAAATATAGGAATATCAAAGTAGATTTGTACCTTGAAGGGGGAGACGCCTCCATTTGAGGAAGATGTGTCACCTGTTGGTATTCGTCGAAGGATTTGTGCAAAACTATCCATCATATCATTCCTCTGTTGTGTGAGGGATTCCTCGAGCAACATTTTGAAAGGATATCATGTCCCATCATATTTCGTTTCTCCCGCCATGAGAGGTCACTTGGGCATGCGAGAACTTTTTTCCTCAAGAGAAACAAGCTCGAGACCCAATTTTTTGTACCCTGGCCTCGTTGGGGACATGCATTAAGAATGCCAAGGAACAGACCGCTATGATACCATTGATCCATATTTTATGAGTAGAATGAAATGAATACAGATTATTATTAAAATATTCTTAACACAGAATAACAGATATATAGTAAAATTGGTTTCTATTCAATAAGGAAATAACCCGAAACTGTCAAATGTAGTGGAAAACAAGCTTTCTAGAATGGTGGTGGCTTATCTCTGAGAAGAGATGTGACGGTTGCGCTCATTCGTAAGAAGATGAGTACAATGAGGCTCTGAAGGCATTTTTACAATAAACGGAAATGCTAAAAACCCTAGACATCAAAAAACGTAACCCTAGGAGATGAAGCGCCAAAAGTCATGTGGGCCCCATTGGGGTAAGTTAGTACATCAACTTCCTGGGGCTGTAAATTTTGCATACAATATTTGTTTTAGGCACATGATAGCCTGTTGGAAAGGTCTATCCAAGGAATACACATGTTTCCATAAAAATCTAATTTCATCTACATTTCAATTGTGGAGAGCCCTAAAAATGTTGTTTAGGGCCTCAAAACAACCTCGGAAGTCACAGACCCAAAAACTAGGAAAAAAACTGCCAAACTGGAAAAATACCAAAATGAGCCAATTGGAATAGGTGGGAGGCCACTGAAATCCATCTAGATCAACCAACTCAAGGAGACACCAATCCCCTAGTTTTAGAGCACCAACTCCCTTATTTCATGGCACTAACTCTACGAAGCACCAACTCCTTTGGGAAACAGGCTTTAACCTATAGAGGACTTCAATCCTCCCAAGATCCTCCCCACCACCATCACTGTATAAAAATGTTTACAGTTTCTTTCTTGGACAATGCTACTACTTATGATATTCTGATATAGATGGAAGATACACTCTCCCTCCATTATACATTTTTGTTTATATAATATACCAACATGTATGAATTTGAAATATTGTGTCTCTTTTTAAGAAACAATGCACCTCTTCATTTAATTTAATAATAATGCTAACATTTTGTCATTAATATTTTTTTTTTAATTCAAAATAATTCAAATCCATTGTAAGTTATTCATCATTAATGGAATATCTAGGTGCTAAAAAMTGTTTACTGTTGTTGTAAYAGTTCCTTGAACAAACCCTAATCCTGAGGTGTTAATTATATTTAATCATATTTTTATCCTTTATGAGTCGATCTAAGTTATGGATTGACTCTTCTTATTTTGGTCACACACTTCCATATTGATCCAATGATCTACAATCAATCTTCTGGTGAAATGAACACTTGACACTTGGAGGAGGGGTGAATCAATGTCACAAAACTATGGACAATTTTCCACTTTTCATAAATTATTTGAACAACATATATTTATTTCAATTTCTCAACCAATATATAAAAGAATAAATATTTTATTTATTTATTTAACTTGAATGACTACATAAGATCAATCTTTGAATATATTCATCTTCAAACAATTATGAGAGACCCATCTCTTTGCTATAAGACCCAGCTTGTAGTTCTCAGATCCAACTGAGAAATGAGGAATCCAACCCTCAGAAAAAGTCCTAGCTTGTTGATCTCAAATCCAACTGAGATGTGAGGAATCCAATCCTCATACAAGACCCAGTTTGTAAATAGGCACCAACCTGATAGAATGAACCTTCATTCAATCCATTATATATAAATATGTATACTTCAACAAATTCAACTACATCTTTTGTTCACCATACTTCTTTGTTATATAGTCTCCCAACTGGTGTGAGATATGAAGCATTGTGTCCCTTTGTTTGAACCATCACACCTCTTCATTTAACTAACTAGTCTTGATTTCAAACTTTTTCCTTATGAGTTGATCACAGACATAGATCGACTCATTATATCATACTCATGCTTCTACTGCGTTCTCGATTCACCAAAATATCATATTCGATCTTTTATCGATTCTCTATATTGTTCCGGTGTTAACTTTCTGTCGAATGAAATCTATATGAGGCACTTCCTTCAAACCATTTACATATGACCATATGCGCAAAACCACGGGCTTATTATTTAAGTGATGTTTCCATCGCCTCATGGCTTATGTGTTCGTAACCCATGACCGGTGGTTGGAAACTGGTCCTCTAGACTTCAGCCTTCAGGTGAATTCTCTCTTAGAATCATCCAATCTTCCGAAGTTTGAACTTCCTGAAGTGGTTACCTCTCACAAATCCAATGGTTAGCATGGTTCCTAGAACCAAATCAATGGTCTAGCTTTGATCTGTACACTATCCTTCCACTACTTAATCCAACGGCTATGACTTAATCAAAGGTTGGGATGGACGACCATTATTTACTTTGGAACTTTGTCCTTCAGGACTTCTAGCCTCCGCAATCTTTCAACATTCTGGAGTACATTTCACTGAAGTAGATCGGACAGTTGATATATTCCTTCTCGACGGACAGTCAGATCTTACTTCGGAGCTTTGGCTCTCTGGGACTTCGGGTTACTAGAAATCTGAGGTAGTTCAATCCCTTAAGAGTGATAACCTACCTAATAAGTCATAAAGTGGTGGTGACCGCTTGTTGCCGGTTAACACCTTCGCTTACGCTATCCTTCCACTATGCTTGATCAACGGTTGAGATCTCTCCCGAAGTAGATCAATGGTTAGTGTTACTTCATGATTTACGTTTATCGTCTCCTTGCACTGTACTTGATCAACAATCGAGAATGATCCTGAATTAGATCAATGATTAGTGTTAGCTTCGACCTTCAGTGCTTCGGGCAGTTGCTAGTGGTAGAAACTGGTTTCCCTTGAAGGAATACTCCTGGAGTGATGTAACTTGTTGATGTCACTGCAAACTTGGCACTAGCTGAGTGGCTACCATGTGTCACCTAGATTCATGACTTACGTAACCTAAAATTCCATCTGGACCTAGACAATTGTCACCATATGATTGCACCATGTGTCCTTGCTGACGTGGATCTCCTGATGTGTCCTCCTACTGGATCTAACGGTCATAGGTTCATATGAATCCTTGATCCAACTATGTGATCAATTCTAGATCAATGGTCTAGATTCATTTTGGCCTTCTGGACTTTGGGTTATTCGTTTTTTCCCACTTCCCAATTCTCCCGGAGTGATATTCCCCGAAGAATAAACCTTGAGTAACTTGACTTCATCTAACGATCCTTCTTTGACCTAAAAATATTAACACGATCCAACGGTTGTAGGGAATTTGGTTATCCAGAATCTCGGGCCTTTGGCCTTTCTTATTCTATCCTTCCACTTTACTCAATCCAATGGTCAGGATATTTCTCCAAGTGTTCCTTAGATCAAACTACTGGCGTTTCTTTGTGAATTCAGGATTATGGAATTCTGGTTCAATTCGAACTCCTTTCCGCCAAAGTGGTCAGTGCCAGAGTTGAATTCCTCCTTCCCTTTATTGCGATCTGACGATTCCCATATTTTACTCCATATCAATGGTTGATGGTAATTCATGACTTCTCCCTTCGTTTCTTTGGGTAGTTGTTACCTTCCCTAAGCTCTAGCCTGAAGGATCTTTAACTATGACCCATTTGATCGGGGGATATGACCCATTTGATCTAGGGCTATGACCTCGTTCCAATATTTTTGATGTTAACCTCTCATCAAGGATTGATGGTCGTGCTTAAACCAGCGTGGAGATCTATGATCATGCATGATTGCAGAGTCCCAACTAACATGACCTTTAAAATCGTCGTCAAATTTCACAATGGAAGATGCACATTGGTGAATGGACGAGTGTGAGTCATCGATTTGTTGATGGGTGATGATAAATGATCGTTGTGGATTGTGGAACCAAAATCTATGTGGATGTTAACTCATCCTTTGAATCCCACAATGGCTCACTGTCATAGATCTGCCTTCACTGAGATCTAATGGTCATGACTTAATTGGATTTTGATTCGACAGTCTTCCTCTGCAACTCCCAGATCTGACGGCTATTGTGACTTTCTGCTGAATTCATCCTTCGACAGTCACGATCTATTTTTATTCCTTATAGAATGGCTCCTATGCATCATCTCGTCTGATCTTCGATTAATGTTCTTCCTTCTGATATGTTCATCGCTATTTCTTCTGATCTTTTAATAAATTTTCCTTCGTTACTCCTTTTGTACATTGATTCTCTCCATGCTACCTTTTCTGAGATTTAGAATCATAGGATCACTTTTGATCCTATCGTGATCAATAGTGATCACGAATTACTTCTGCCACAAGGTGATCTTCCTTTTCTCTTATTACTTTACATGTTCGATTCATGTTTCCATCAATGACAATACACAATCAATAATGTCAACAATCTCCCCCTTTGTCATTGAGGGAAACATATTTGTAAAACAAAAATGAGTTCATTCCTTTGCTCCCCCTATCACTGATATTCTTTTCTATCTAATAGAATTTTTTTGGTCTTCTTAACTTTGTTTTACTGCTTCTCTCCCCCTTTGACATCAATGACAAAGAGTGAGGCTCTAACTATTTTTCTCCCCCTGTGAATTTACTAGCTGCTTATCTCAGTTCATTCGGATATTTTTGTTCAAATAAGTAGTCTTATTGATACCAACTTGTAGTGATACCAATTGATTTAATATCAATTTTGTTATCAATTGATCTTTGTTGATTGATACCCCTTGAACTTATTTGCTACTTTTTCTCTTCTCCCCTTTTTACAAAATGACAAAAAAAGTTTTTTTCTTGTTTTCTCTGAGGTTTTACTCCCCCTAAGGTGATGTTATCCTTTGTCAATTTTCTCCTTCTTGTATTCTAAAACTCCCCCCATTAGTGATTTTTTTTTCTTTAGCTAAAGGATTATGACATCATCAAGATTGTGTCATATTCGTCTAGAGGGACTTCCCTTTCTTGAGCTTGATCTATTTCATATTGAATTTCACATTCCTTATTAAGACCTTCACCCATCATTTTCTTGTTATTAATTTCTTCAGCTTTCAGGTGCAAGATCATCTTTCTTGCTTTCTCCTTCAGATTTTCTTCACCATATCTTTGTATGAGAAATTATGCTTTTTGGACCTTTTCTTTCTAATTTTGTTTTTGGAGATTTGTCATCTCCTTTCTTCTTCCAAATTTTATTAGGTTTTCTCCCTGAATTGAATGACTTATTTAAGGATTGACTTTTTAAATTCTTGCATCTTTGGGATTTGTGCCCAAACCTGTCACAGTTGTAACATCTCATTGTATGAAAAAAAAAATTGTGTGCCCAACAAAATTGCATCTCCAACATGTAATTGAATTTTTGGATTTGCCTGCATATCCTTTCTCTAGTTTCTTCTAGTCCATTGCTTTATGGTCAAAGTTATGACAAGAAAAGAAATATCCATTGAAGGTATTTCCATTAGACTTGAATTTATTTTTTCTTGAGAGATCTGTCTTTTGATTTTCTTCTTCCTTTTTACTTCTATAGCTTCTTTCCTTAACAAAGTTCATGACTTGTAATTGGTTTGTGATTGCACCTTTTCCATTTGAGAAGGATGCTACTTTCTCATGTTTGTAAATGGTGCTCCATTTGTCATTGTCTTCCTTTTTATTGTATCCAAGACCAATTTTTTCATCAACTGATATTTGACTGTTCCAAATCTTATCTAGGATAACTAAGCTATTCTAGAATTTGACATATTTATTTGTCTTTTTATCCATCTTTTTGAGATTGACTATTTCCAATTTCAACATATTACATGTCTCTTCCTTTTTAGTTAACTGAATCTTCATGGGTTCTTCCACTTTCTTAGCATGTTCAAGTTGAGTCTTTAGATTGATGACTATTCCTTCTACCTCATCCAAGACTTCTTTTCATTTAATAGTTTTGTCATATGTCTTCAATTATTCCATATCTTTTGTTAGATCAAAAACTTTAGTTTTCAATATTTTGATTTCTTCCTCGTATTCTAGTTGAATCTTTTTGAGGTTGATGGCTTCTAATTCAAACATTTGGCATGATTCTTCATTTTTAGTTATTTGAATCTTCTGGGCTTCTTCCTTTTTCTTAGCTTCATCAATTTGAGTCATTATATCTGCATTAGTACTTTCATTTATCCTTTTGAAGTTGATGATTTCCAATTCCAACATGTGGTAAGAATTTTCTTTCCTAGTTAACTGGATCTTTAGGACTTCTTCACTTTCTTTAGTTTCCTCAAGTTGAGTTTTTAGACTGTTAACCAATTCTTTTGTTTCTTTTTGTACTTATTTTCTTTTATTGTCATGTGTCTTTAATTCTTCCATCTCTTCTGTTAGATTAGCAACTTTGGTTTCAAGCTTTTGATATCTTCTTCTTTGTTTTCTAACTGAATGTTTTACTCATGCTCTTCATGGTTAGATTGATCTAACTGTTGTAGTAGAAACATATTTTTTTGTTGAACTTTATTCAAATATTCTAGAGTGCACATAGTTTTGTACTCAAGATTGTCAAGATCCTCCACAGGATCTTTAATATGCATACAATTTCCTGGTTCCATACGAATCTCTTCTATTGCAACTGTAACATCAGTCTTAATATTATGTATTTTTTTTTAGTGATTATTGATATATGCCTTAATTAATTGATGAGGTTGTCTTCGTCATTGTTGACTGATATTTGCATCAAATCATGCATTTCATTATGATTAGAAATATCTTTCTTTGTATTATGTTATTCAATCTTATTGGAATTCTCCTTTTATTTATCGGGTTCCTTATCTTGATAATAATTCTCTTCTTCTAAGTTTTGTTCTTTATTCTGACAAGAATCCTCTTTATCTAAGTCTTGTTTCTTACTTTGATAGGATCTCTCTTCTTCTTGTGCTTCATTCTGATAACTATTTTCTTGGTGGAACAATAATTCTTTAGCAGATTTGTAGTGTCTCATCTTTTCTTTCACTTGGTCTGACAATCCATCCTAGATTACTTTTAAGGCTAATGAATTGTTTCTCCTTGCTTCCTTTGCAATTTTGTTTTTTCTCTTTGAAGTAGTTAAGTGTCAGGGCTTAATTAATACCGAATCCCAAAATTCAGATCCTCTTGACTTCAGATATCTTTTCATATTTTCCCTCCATGAATAATAATATGTTCCATCAAATAAGGGATCCATCAAATAAGGGAGCTTCATTTATGGAGAGAGCCATTTGTCCACCCATTTCTTCAGAATCTACCTTCTAGTGTTTAAACTATGTTTAAGGCACTTGCTTTGATACAAATTGTTGAAATGAACACTTCACACTGAGAGGGGTGGGTGAATCAGTGTCACAAAACTTTGGACAATTTTCCACTTTTTATAAATTATTTGAACATATATTTATTTCAATTTCTCAACCAATATATAAAAGAAAAAATATTTTATTTATTTATTTAACTTGAATGAATACATAAGATCAATGTTTGAATATATTCATCTTCAAATAATTATGAGAGACCCAGCTCTATATTACAAGACCCGACTTATAGTTTTCAGATCCTACTGAGAAATGAGGAATCCAACCCTCATAACAAGTCCCAGCTTGTTGATCTCAGATCCAACTGAGATGTGAGGAATCCAATTCTCATACAAGACCCATCTTGTAAATAGGCACCAACCTGATAGAATGAACCTTCATTCAATCCATTATATATAAATATATATATACTTAAAAAGTTCAACTACATCTTCTTTTCACCA
Organism: Picea sitchensis; assembly: GCA_010110895.2. Classification (NCBI taxonomy): domain Eukaryota; kingdom Viridiplantae; phylum Streptophyta; class Pinopsida; order Pinales; family Pinaceae; genus Picea; species Picea sitchensis. The sequence continues at coordinate 15,140 of SNQJ01S0148061.1, forward strand.
TACTTCTTTGTTATGTAGTCTCCCAACTAGTGTGATATATGAAGCATTGTCTCCCTTTGTTTGAACCATCACACCTCTTCATTTAACTAACTAATATTGGTTTCAAACTTTGTCCTTATGATTTTATCACATACATGGATTGACTCATTATATCGTACTCATGCTTCTGCTGCATTCTTGGTTCACCAACATATAATATTTGATATTTTATCGATTCTTTGTATTGTTCTGGTGTTAATTTTCTGTTGAGTGAAATATGTGTGAGTCACTTCCTTCAAACCATTTACATATGACCATATGCACAAAACCACAGGCTTATTATTTAAGCGATATTCCAGCGCCTCACAACTTATGTGTTTATAACCCATGACCGAGGGCTAGAACCTCGGCCTCCAGACTTTGGCCTTTAGGTGAATTCTCTCTTAGAATCATCCAATCTTCCAAATTTTGAACTTCTTGAAGTGGTTACCTCTCACATATCCAATGGTTAGCATGGTTACCGGAACCAAATCAATGTTCTATCTTTGATCTTTACACTATCCTTCCACTTCTTAATCCAACGGCTATGACTTAATAAAAGGTTGGGATGGATAGCCATTATTTACCTCGGAAATTCATCCTTCGGGACTTCCAGCCTATGCAACACTTCAACCTTCTAGAGTACATATCATCAAAGTATATCGGATGGTCGATATCTTCCTTCTCAATGGAAGGTCAGATCTTACTTCAGAGCTTCGGCTCTCTGGGACTATGGGTTACTAGAACTCTAAGGTACTTCAATCCCTTCGGTGATCTGAAAGGATCCAGAGAGGCCTAGGAATGACTCAGAGTTCTCAAAAGTACCTCGGGAAGCTCAGAATGACCTCAGCAGATAAAGAAAAGGAAAAAATTCAAAGTCCTCAAAACTCATCAAAATTGGCATCATCGCGAAGAGCACGTCACAAGATTTCCAATAGCATAAATGGTTCACCAAATGGATTTACACATTGAAAGATATTCACGGTCAAATTTTTGGTCAACCTAGCCCAATCAGCAGGGATGAGTCAGCATCTGTACTGCTGACATTAGCATCATTACATATGACATCAACATTCATACAGGGTACGTGGATCAATCAAAGAGTGACATGTGTCATGCTGACATGGAAGGACTAGAGGCTAGCACATGTCACTCATTTTCAGCATTTTCAGTTCAACATATGGACTAGTGGGAAAGTGCCAAGTGGTAGTCCGTACAACCACATGGAATTCCATACAGTACGTGGAAAGATGACATGGCAGGAAAATGACATGGACCAATGAATGACTTCCATGTGGCCCAATCATGGGATGCCACGTGGCAATTGGAAAATGCATAATGACTGCAAGAAACCAAAAATTCAAATTTTAAAAGGGGTTGGCCGGTGGCCAACCCCCAGTCCACCAAATTTGGAAATGTTCCACCATTTCCGGTGAGGCCGTCGATTGTAGTAACAGTTCCTGCAGTTCTGCCAAACACAAACGTTGATTCACCAAATCTGAACCGATCTGCCAATTTTAGCACCAACATTTAAGTGGTTGTAACATTATATCCAAAAGGGGGAGGCCCGCGGGTTTGACCCCAGGACCTCCCCAACCAAAAGCTTTTAATACACATCCACCAAACACTAGGTCAATCACCTTGTTAGTAAACTTCACCCGATTTATGTTTTAAAAGGATAATTTTGCCAATGCACGAGGAGGAAGAGGCAAGGCGCATGACGGTACGACCAAGGCATGGATCCCAATGCAGCATTAATGAATTAATTGTAGGTTGAAGACATAGAAATTGAGACAAAATTTCTCATGGGCCTGGGAGTGCCAGAGTCATATTGAAGCATGGAGACAATCATTTTTGGGTAATTCGATGCCACGAATTCAATGGTGTTGTATTTTTTCTGATATGAGCAAATCTTCTACAACTTAATTCCAGAATGAGGTATACTTATGTACTTTTCCAAATTCTTTTACTGAGTTAATAAAAAGGCCTACTCATTTGAGAGCAGGACCCAAAGACGTAGTCCACCAAGGAAGAACTCTGTTATCAAGTCTTTTGCATTCAGATTGATGCTTATGTATCTTTCTTGTTGAGCTTTCGTTCTTTATGGTGCACTTTAATTTATGCTCATTTAATACAATTCTTTAATAAGTCATATCAATGAAAATATCCTGGATCATGTTGGTATCAGAGCAATCATCTTTGACTTGAATTGTTGAGTGTGAATGCTTACTAGGGCCAAGCATAAATAGGGTGAAGGAACACTTAAGACTTTCAACCTAGAGATTGGTTGTGCATCCCAAAGGAACAAAATGGATGAAGAGGACAAGTGTGATGAACAGGAGAAAAGCTTCCATATGGTCTCCTATCTCATGTCAGATATGGTCGAGCGAATGTATGGAGATTATGAAAAGAGGATAGAAAAGAAAGGGAAGAAAAAGAAATTACCAACAGATGAAATTTCTTTAGTGAACCAAGGGGTTGGAGGAGATCCTCCTTAGCCTCCATCTTCACCATCGAGTTCTTAATCTTCTTCCTTTGATCATTCTCATCATTCTCATCATTCGAATGCTAATCATAAATCCTCTTTTAAGAAACCATTATTAAAGCTTGATGTGAAATTTTCTTTACCTATGTTTAATGAAGATGAGAATCCTGAAAACCTAGATAATTGGATCCGACAGGTTGAAGTATATTTATGTGTACAGCAGATTGATGAAGAGGAAGTGAAAGTGAAATTTTCCTCTCTTCGGTTGGAAGGCACTGCTCTCGTATGGTGGGAGAGAAAGCTTTAGGACAAAAATAAGTGTGGTAATCTTCTTTCCTCATGGTCGGAATTTAAATCAGCAATAAGGAAGCAATTTTATCCATTGGGTTATTTACATAAAGCAATGATGGAATGGAAAAATATAAGACAAAGTAAAGGTCAAACATAACAAAGTTTCACAGAGGAATTTAGGAAGAAATCACTTTCACTAAACATTCCTTTAGATTACTATGAAACTTTAATGAAGTATATTGGTGCACTTCACAGTTGTATTCTTCACACTTTATTGTTATTTAACCCCACCAGTCTTGATGAAGTTTGTGTGCAAGCCACACATCTTGAAAGAATAGGAAAGAATGTTCAAGAATATCCCATAAAGAAGCCTTCCTATACTGGAAGAAGCTCCGTCAAAGAACATCTTCCAATCATAGGTGGTCAGAGGAGGTAGGTCCTGATTGAAAACAAGTTGCTTTCTGATCTGTAAAGGGGCATCAGGAGTTTCAGTGATTTGCATTAAACTAGACCCCAAATCAATGTCAAGTGCAAAGATGGGATGATTGGTGGGGTTTGCTTCATCACTGATAATATAGGCTAGCTGGGCTTCTCTATACAACCTCTTGTGTTCCCCTCCAAAGACTGGAATGGTGGCATATGTGAGATCCATTTGTAATGTTCCTCGAAGTCTTTTAATCTAAGACCTAGACAACAGCATGCCAAACTTGGGGGGAACATCAGCTACCACAATGTCCATGACCACACTCTTCATTGGCAACTGAAATAAAGAGACCACCAAGTCTTTGATGACTCCAAGACATTGCACCCACCTTGAATAAAAAGAGTACAAATCATGATAAGCCTTTGTCACTTCCAGTCCCAATTCTTCCATGACTATTTTGGGCATAAGATTGTGGGAAGCTCTTGAATCCATGAGGCAATTATGCAACACTTTATCATGTATGTTCAGGGAGGGGATGAATCATCTCTGTCTTCCACCATGGGACCTAGGATGACTGTTGGCTTTTCATATTGAATGTTCACTGAGTCAGAGGAAGGCTGGGGGGACTCAGATTGTAGCGGTTTGGACAGGGACCTTTTAAAGTCTTCATTTTTAACTAGCTCTGAGAGGGGGACGGGAATTATGATCTTTTGAATTTCATGCTCAAAATTAAAGGAGGAAATAGGCTTAGGAGCTTCCCTTACCTCAGAGACAGGTTCTTTGATTACTGTCGAAGTATTCTGAGTTTTATTTTCCTTAGTAGTGATTGTTACAGATTTAGTAGGCCTTTCTACTATGAGGGGCTGATCTTGGCTGTCAAAATTTCCTTCTTTCTTCTTTGACCTGAGAGGGTATCTGCTAGGGGTGTTGTTGGCCTTTTATCCTTTACCTAACTCATTGATTTGACTATTCATAATGGATTCTTCGTATTCAAACTGAGTCAAATGGGGAAAAAGGGAAGTTTCTTCAATACAGTGAATTTCAGGGTCAATCTCATCTATCTCCTCTCCTTCCTCATGAGAAACTAGGTTATTTTGGAGAGGGGTTTGAATCCTTTGATATTCCCTGTCTTTCCCCCTTTGTTCCCTTGGGAAAGCCTGTGGCACATTGTTATTAGGTCTCCTGAAACCTCTATTATAAGCATTCTGGGGATTTCTGTACATGGGCTTCCCTTCTAACTCCCACCTTTCCATCCTAGCCGAAAGCGATTTTAGCATTCTAGTTACCTCATCCGACTGAAGGGGAAGGGGAGAGGAATGGGATGGGGAGGCTTCAGGTCTTTTCCAATATATATCTCTATCAGCCTTATCCCTGAGTCGGTCAATAGCTAGTATGTTAGATTCTACTTCCACGACTGCATCCTGTATGTGAGCTAGAGTAGTGGCTCTTCTCTCCCTCAACAGAAGGCAGAAATCATGATCAAAAGCGCTAGCATAAGTGATCTTAGTAGAGGCTTCTAAGGGATTTATCTCAGCGGGGATTTTGTTATACATTTTATTGAATCTCTTAGAGAAGTCAGAGATAGACACTCCTTCTTTTCTCTTCAAGGACTTGAACTTTGTCCCTTAATACATGAAGTCTTTTTTGTCTCCCCATTGTCTCAGAAAGGCATTATCCAAGGCCTCAAACCCATCTATAGATCTAGGAGGTAGAGATCTAAACCATTTTCTAGCTTTGCCTTCAAGGCTATGGACAAAAATTCTCATCCATACATCTTCATGCATGATAACATGATCATCTGTGAAGTTGTAAAAGGCTTCAAGGTGTTCTTCTGCAGCTATGTCCCCTTCGCCTATGAAATTGGATAGCTTCTTAAGGTATCCATCTGCTGGGAGGGCATTGAGAGGTTGTGGTAACACAAGGGGAGCATATAGCAGCTATTATGGCCTCCATTCTAGTCATGGGGGGATTAACTCCTGCCATGGGAATATTAGGTGGAGGAGAACTCGAAGGAGAAGGAGTGTGAACAAGGGATACTAGAAATGAGCTTCCTGGAGGAAAGGGAAACAATAGGGAATACAGAAAGAGAGCTAAGGGACCTGAATGGGCAGACGATTCTCTTTGTGCAGTAACAACAACAAGAGGAGGGGTGGTGAAATCTTCTGCGATCTGAGGTCTACACCAAGGTATAGATTCGGGGGAGAGGGGAGTGAAAAGGATTTCTCCTTCTAATCCTAGACCAGGAGGGGAAAACTCATCAGGAACACTCCTGAAATTCAGGAAATGGGAAACCTCAGAAACAGGTTTGTTAGGAAGTTGAGAAGAAGAAAATGGAGTTTCTATGGAAGGGGGTGGTGAATTACCTAGTTCAACGGTGGAGATTTCTCCTTGAGAGGCCTTCCCTTTTCTAATAATCACCTCCATGTCCACTTCAGGCATGGCTAGAGGCAGTTCTGGATGGGACCACATGTGTCTACTACTAGAAGCCACAACTAACACAATAGGTTCACCACAGTGGAGTCGTCACAATGGAGTCGCTAGGTGCACAGTAGCAATCTTCAAGGGCTCTGATGCCTGATGCACCTTCAGAATCAGAAGCTCAATGTCATTCAATCCCAGGGAAGATTTTCAACTTCATCCCTAGCAACGGTGCCATAAATGTTGGCGACGGAAATCACTCCTAGATTGTAGCAGGAGCAGAGCCCGACGCCCATCAGTTTATGTCACGTTTTGTTTATAAAGGGGTATTCGAATGGAAGTAAACTCAGAACAATATCATTCTAACTCATAAAACTAGGATGGAATAGCAGTGACACATGAGGTCTTGACCTAACTTAATCCAGTAATAATGATAGTGGTCAGTTCGTGGAGGAAAGAGAGGGGAAATAAAGTCTGCTCTGAACATCCGGTCTTCCAGCAGTCTTCACAAAAGAGGAAAAGTCTCAACTATGAGATCCTCTCAGAGCCGAATAAACTTCAAATGAACCTAAGAAGATTGCATAACTGATAAAATCAAACCTACATAATATAGCAATACAACACCCGACTGGATCATTCATGCTCGGGATCTTAGATTCAAAGGAAAAAAGGAAAAGAAGAAGTTGGCTACCATTAAACAAGAAGTCTCAAATGTTCTTCTATAACCAAAGAACCAGAGGCTAGATTAAAGCTTTACAATCAGGAGCTGTGCTCTACCATAAATGATTACAAAATGGCAAAATTGCCTACATATACTCAAAGAAAAACAACAACAGCGAAACCGAGACACTGTATTAAAAACATTGTGTCTGCATGTCTACTGGCAATCTGCACATGCAGTCTCTGAACAATCATGCACTTATGATAGATGCAATCAAACTCCTGACAGTCTTGTGGATGAACCGATGTGATTTTAATTCATCACCAGACTTTCCATTTATGGTGGAGACGATGTATAACCACCACCAACTACCTCAATAATAGCTTCCTTGGGATTGAGAATGACCCAGCCAACTCTGCACTTTTGGGATGTGGAGGTCTTCTCGCACTTCCACCTAGATTGGTTGAATGGCCTAGTGGATAAGACATGGAGGCCAGTGCGAAGGTTGGGGCGCATAATTGGAAGTAGTGGATGGGTGGAAGTGACATGGAACGCGGGGCACAAGTGGATAAGGAGTAGAGACGACCATATAGATGGAGGTGACTAGGAGAGAAAGAGAGATAGATGGCAGGAGGTGAGTGGGTGATGAGATGGAGAGGGGCCATGTGGATAGAGGGAAGAGGGTTGTGGCACCTGATGACGAGGAGAAGTGCCTTGGGAAAATGGCAGGGAAGCTGCAAGGAGGCAGGCCTGAAGGAGGAGGAAAGATGAATTGGAGGATGAGGAGGAGAACACCTGGTAGGAGGTGACAGGTGTAAACGAAAAAAAAAAAAGGGAAACGGATGGGCCAGGATGGCGCTGAGTGGAAGACGCATGGCGAAAGGTGGAGGATATTAGAGACATGACAATGTGGGGTCTGCTGAGAGCTGCCAATTCTGGACCCCCCCCTTTATTAAAGGTAGAATGGCAAGGGGGGTCCAGAATCCAACCTTGACCATAGATCTGAGCGCTTCAATCCAGGCCATTGAGAGATGCACGACCAATTCCAGACCCCCCCCCCACTTTAAAGGTAGAATGGCGAGGGGGGTCTGGAATCCAATCCTGACCGCAAATCTGGGTGCACATATTTTGGCCGCACAGATTTTCTCATCGCTTATCCAAATGTGCAATTGCGCCTCAACTTAGGATAAGTGGTTTTTACTCTGCTTCTTTCCCTCTTTTCGCCAATGGGGGGGGGGGCTTTAAGAAAAATACCCTTCTTACATGTTTAGGTGCTAACACTTTCCTCATTGTTCACGTTCAAATGGTCATCAGGTGAGTGTTTGCATACCCTGTTGGGTCTGGCAGGGTAGAACAACTGTGGAGCAAAGGGTTAAAGAAAACAACACTAACTAAAATCTAACTATCAACTGAAAACAAATAACACTGCGAAAATAAACAAAGAACATCAAACACAAGACACAGGGGTCACCAATGGTTTCAGGCTGGTGTATTAATAAAACTGGAGCACACTGAAGGAAGAGACCAGAGGTTCCTTCTCCCCCCAACGGAAGGCTCTTTGGGGCCCTCACACAATTTTCTTTCCTTACAAATGAGATGAACTGCACATAGCAATGAAAGAACTCTCGGTGATGCAGCTGATGGGTTGTTGTTAAAGGATGAGCCCTTAACCATCTGAACAGCATAACAGTGCTTAGAATTCCTTGCCAAAACAGTGAATCCTCATGGCCTTTTATAGCAGCTCCCGGGCAGTCACGTAACCTTCTCAAAGTGTGAACAGGGACCCGTTTAGGGTTTATTTAGGTCATTAACCCGTCGATTTTGAAGATCTGGCTCTGATTTGACAGTCAAATCATCTTGGGGGCCGGTCCGTAGGCGGTTGGGAGGCCGACCTATTCAATTAATGTGCCGTATTAGCAGATGCGTGGGTTATTGTGTTGACAGACGTGCATCGAGCGTGCATGCGCTAATAACACGTCTTTGTCCCACGCATGCATGCGTGCCCCACACTGTTGTAAAGCGCCCTTCAATTTTTGGTTACTTTGTATTTTTTTTTGCCCTTCCAGAGTGTGCTGAGATTAATTCAGTGCCATGAATGATTTCATTGTTGTTTTGATGATGTGGAGTTCTTGTCGCCATGTGCAGACGAAATTTCAGTGATAACAGATGCCCCCTGATGGATGAGGTTAGGAGCATACGTATAGCTGAAA
>SNQJ01S0148062.1:0-23641 GCA_010110895.2 Picea sitchensis
ATTTGCGAAGGCCTGTGCATCGCGACATCATAAACCCCAAAACCCCGATGGGTAGCTATAGAGCTGCGGACATATGGTAGCAGGTCCTATGGACCGGGAACTGAACCAAGAGAGCTAATGCGTAGGGAGCGCGTCGGAATTCGTAGGATCACGAGTCTTGGGGGTGAATGAATTTTGACACTAGAAACCCCGAATCCCGATATTGAACGAAGGATTGGCATTTCGCTAATGCAGGTTTCTGGAGATTTCTCATTTGTGGGAGATTAACCCCGAAAATTTTAAATTACGATAGTGGGTGTGTTACACACTACTTGAAGGCTCCTTCTAGATGAGAGATATTATCGAGTTGTGCCTGACCTCAAAAATATCCACCCCATATAACCAATTTCCTACTGATTCTTTGACTATCACTCTTCTGCCTTGAAAAATTGATAAGATCCCTACAATTTTGGATCTCAAATCCCTTAAAACTAGAAGTGCACTATCATTAATTACCAACACTTGTAGAAGTTTTCTTTGACTGATAAAGGAGTATGGCCAACTAGGTTAGTACTATCCATTTTAGAAAACATTGATCCCTCATAAGGGATGAAAGACTAATGTTTGACACATTGTCCATACTGTCATAGTTTCCTCTCTCTAAGTGTTGTTCCCTCTTCTTGCTTGATTCTTATCGATTGCCAATTTAAAAATCCATATCTTCAATAGAAGTCCTATTTTCATCTGCAAATCCCTCAAACTGCTGAAAAACAATGAGGTAATTATAGTTGCTCTTGTAACAGTTTCCATTCATTAAGATAGGTCGGAAGCAAAAAGACAAACTTGCACTTTGATGTCACTAACTATAACACCTTTGTGGGCATGAGTGCTCAAAACATGACCCTTTCATCTAAAAATAAAGTGGTTGAAATCTCCACACTTGTTGGGGGGCCGAGTCAAAACCAGGTAGGCTATCCTTAGAGCCTCATGCATGTTGAACAAATATTTTAAAGTTTTCTGCCAAAATGGGCTTTGGCCCTCTCTTCTTGCTAGATGATATTTCTGTGCAAATACATTGGTAAAGAATTCTAAGAATAAAAGGCCATGATATAGCTCATTGGCGCAATTATTTGAATGATAAGAAACTCTCCCTGTTGTATAAACAATCCTTAGCACACCTTTAGAATGGCAGTCTCTATCAGCCCCAACTTACCTCTTGTGCCCCTGCCTCCGGAGAATTTTTGTCTATAATTGCAACTGCATGTCTCCATCCACAAGACATTTGAGTTACTTCTAGTGTCCAGTCCTTTGTGAGGTCCATTTACTGACTGGAGTGAGGTCTCATATTAAAACAAACCAACCCTTCATGAAAATTTTGAAAGACATGCCTTTGTAATCGACATACTTCTTGTTCCGATACACAAAGCACATAGGAACATTTGGAGGGTGATCCAGATATGTTTCAGACCCAAATGTATCATCGAAAACAAATAAAACATACCACAATGATTGTTGTCAGTATCTGTCTGAATATGGCTTCTATAGCTAAGAAAACCCTACGGTCTCCCTTCTCTGTTGAATTTGCAAAAGTGTTGTTGTAATAGGCTGCAAGGAAATTCTAACCCAAAACTTACGCACCATATCTACTTCTAAACTGAAGTCAAGATTAACCTGTACAGTAGGAACATTCAACTGCATCAAAGAAGCCTCAAAGAATTGTAGCAAAAATAAGCTCATTCTTGTCATCACCACTGGTGACATAGAAATTTAGATTAGAGATGAACTTATACACATCAAATAAGCTATCGAACATGCCAATTTCCGATTCAAACTCTCTATGTTATCATATTTCCTACACCAATCTTTCAAGCGATTCTTTGACTTGTGCGTTGTGGTTTCAGGTGTGTGGAGCTGGAGCATTGGAGCTTGGATTTCAGGATACCTTTTTAATGAGATTTGTGATAAAATTGACACTTGTGAGTTACCCTGGCATATGGAAATCTACGTTTTATATTTTTTACCTTTATGGGACTTATCCCACATGGAGGAGGAAACCCTATCACTTACCCTTTATATACACAAACCTTTTATCATATGGACGTCGTAGTGAGCCCAAGGCTATGCATTGGAACTTGGCACTTGTGTGCTAGGCTTGTGTATTGTGTGATTGATCTTGTGTTGTGGTTGATGACTACATGTGCATGGATCAAGTTATAAATAATAGCTCTTGGTGTTGAGCTTGGCCTTGGGCCAATATCATTTTATCAAAATTTTAGTAAAACCAAACCAAAACTTGTGATAAGGCCGAGAACCAATTTTGACTTAAAAAGGCCAAATTAGACTAATAAATCCAAAGTTTAGGTTAAAAACAAAACCAAAAACTTTGCCATATATCACCTTTTTTTCCATACCAACCAACTATTCGTAATTTCTTGCCTATAATGCACCCGAATTTTAACTTTCTTTGAAGTTCGCGTGCAAGGTACTTGGCTTATGTTTGATCAGAGTCGAGCACTTTCTACCGCCTTCACTATGCGTCATGAGAAATAGCGTTATGAACAATCTGCTTTATGCCTGAAATAGATAGATATTAGTTAGAATATTGATTTCCCTATTATAGGGTCCTAATATACTGTTGATAAATTTTTCATACGAACTATGTTTGATGAACCATTTGTGTCGTTGGAATGTTGGAGACGATATGTACACATTGATAACAATTTTGAGAGATTTTGGGGACACTTTATTTTTGAGCATTTTTTAACCATTGTGGACTTCTGTGGATGTTCTGGATCTTTCTAGACCTCTTTTATCATTTCTGGATTATCCATTCCTCCCCATTGGAAGACTTTTGGACCTCGAAATTTTTATTCAGAAACTAGGTGAGGGTAGAGTTCCCTCACCCTTCTGATCTCCATCCGTTTAGATTTACTTGGTTTTACCCCTTTAAGACCAACTCGAAGACATCACCTCACTGTGAATTTTTGATCCTTCTATTGAGAGTGACATATTTTTGTAGTTTGTCCAAATATTATGGAGAAAAATCATCAACTATTGCACCGTGAATACTTTCATTTTCATCTATAATCGTAGGAGGCTCATAAAGCTTCAAATTCTCAACATTTACCACTGAATACATTTTCATGTAGGATGGTAGATATAATTTAAAGGAATTAGTACAAATATTCTCTAAGATATTGAAAGAACCATATCGGATTGGACTTATCCCTTTTCCTTCAAATTTCATTCTATATTTGATGATATGTAGCCATACTTGATCATCGAATTCAAATTGATGATCAACCTAATGTTTGTCATACCTTGCCTTATACTTGGCTTGGATCTTCTCCAATTGTTCCTGTACTTCTTTATGTACCTATTGAATCTTTTGAATAAACCTTTTAGTTTTATCTGTATCATCATGTCCATGTTCTTGATTTGTTTCACCAAAAACAAATTCCATAGGTGATTTAGGAAAGTACCCCAAACATAATTCAAAAGGAATTTTTTGAGTAGACGAATGCATGGCATGATTATATGCATGCTTGATATAAGGAAAATGTTCATCCCATAATTTAGGATGCTTGTTGTAGTATCCTCAAAGTAGATGTACCATTTTTCTATTCACCACATCTGTCTGTCCATTTGTTTGTACATTAAAAGTCATGCTCTTCTTCAACTTAGTGTCCATTAGCTCCCATAAATGAGACCAAAAATTTCCCAAAAAGTTAAAGTCTCGATCTGTATGATAGATGTAGGAAGTCCAAAATGAACCCATACATTAGCAAAGAACATTTGTGTTGCTTGTTCAGTTGTGACTTGTTTCTTGCATGGAATTAGAATACACATCTTGTTGAATCTATCCACCATGAGATATAGATAATCATGACATGTCCTGGACATCAACAAACCCCCTACAAATTCCATGGAGATATTTTCACATGGTTGTGAAGATACCAGAAGTGGTGTATATAACCCAAACTTTCTATTGATAGGCTTACTTTTGGCACACATGACACACCCTTTGAAATACTTTGAAACTGTCTCATTCATCTGAGGCCAATAACAATACCTTTGTAACTGTGCAATTGTATTACCAACCCCAAAATGACCAAAGATGAGAGATGCATGAGCTTCTCTTATTACATTTACTCTTTCATCTCTTGGTATACATAATTTTCCAAGATGATATAATAAACTATCATGCATATAATAGTTTGACTATTGATTGTCGCGAGTTAATGCATTATATACTTCTTTAAAATCATCATCCCTAGCATATTGTTTTTTTAATGCGTCATATAATTATTTAAAATGATCATCCCTAGCATATTGTTCTGCATAGCTTTCATGTGCTAAAATATTATACCTGAGTATTGTAGATGCATTAATTATTATTCTTGATAACATATCTACAATCTTGTTATGAATACCCTTCTTATACTTGATTACCAGATGAAATGTTTGTAGAAAACCCATCCACCTGAAGTGTCGTGACTATTGTAGCTTAGTCTGTGACTACAAATACTGTAATGTTTGATGATCTGTATGAATGATTGTCTCCTTTCCCATTAAGTAATGATTCCATTTCTTTACACTTTGTACCAATGAATACAATTCCTTATCATATGTTGGATAGTTAATCACAACTTGAGTTAAAGTCTCAGAATGATAACATATAGGTTTACCTCGTTGTATCAAGACTGCGCCCATGGCATGACTTCTACTTTTGCAGGATCTATTTTCAACTAACCATTCCCTACAATGTAACCCAAATATACCAGAGACTTTTTTCCAAATTCACACTTAGAAATATTAATATACAACTTCTCCTTCTTCAAGAGTTCAAGGACTTTCATGATATGCATTGGATGATCTTCCCATGTTTGAATAAAGATCAATATGCCGTCTAAACAGATAATAAAAAAATCATATATATAGGGTATGAACACATCATTCATCACTCTCATGAATGTTATTGGTGTGTTACATAACCCAAATGGCATAACCAACCATTCAAACAAGCCTTGCTTGTTATTGAAAGCAATTTTCCATATGTCACCTTCTGCAATTCTGATTTGATGGAAACCACTTCAGATGTCCAACTTAGTGAAATACACAAAATTCCTTAACTGATATAATAGATCATTTATTATTGGAAGAGGATAATGGTTCTTTACCGTGATCTTGTTCAGGGCTCAAAAATCAATACACATCCTCCATATGCCATCTTTCTTTGGAACTAATACAATAGGATAATTAACCACACAGAGAGGAGCTTGGTCTGATAATTACTTTATCGAGTAGCTCCTGAACTTGCTTCTTTATTTATTCATTCTTGATTAATGATGACTTGTACATTCCAATGTTCAGAAGAGGATCATCTTGCTGCAAAATATATTTCATGTTCAACCTCTCTTTTAGGAGGCAACCGGGTAGGTCCCTGAAACAACTTTTCATAGTTATATACGATGTTGATCAATTCCTGCTTATGATTTGGATCCCAACCTGCTAAAGAATATATTATATACTCTTCTTTCTGTTTCACTATCATGAGAACAAAATATTTACTTGCACTCATGAGTCTCTTCATTTTTCCTGTGCTCACTAAAGAAAAATTAGTTTTGATACGATGATCTATGACAATATATTCAATCCCATCCTTGCGAAGGTGATATTTGTTTTCTTCTTAATAGAACACAAACTTGTTCTCAAATAGATATGGACTACGCAAGACAATGCCGCAGATGTCAAAATGAACAACATCTAACTCAACCTCGTCAAAGAAATTAGTTGTAATTGCAAACCTCATCTTACACTTTGTCACTTGCAACTTAACATCTTCACACACCCAACCTAATGGATATAGATTTTTATGAGGTGTTGTCTTCAATCCCAACTTCTTAACAATTTATTCAGTTATTAGATTAACTTGAGATCCACTATAAAATAAAGTATCTACCTTTGTATGCTTGACTATAACTCTGACATGAAAAATCTCGCTCATTTTCTTCTGATCAATATCACTTTCCATCTTGGCAAATTGAACTGAAGAATTTGAACTGATATCTAATATATCTTTTCTTCCTATGGCCATGATATTGGATTCATCTTTGGAATATGACCCTAAATCATGATGAGCTGATGCAACAATCTTCTCTTCCCTTTATCCTTGGATTTCTTCGGTCGTAATTCTAGATGGAGCTTCCAACACTATGATTCCTCATGTCCCTTTTTCTTACAATGGGAACATGTAGGTATTTCCTCATCTTGCTTCATTATGGATAATCTATTAATCTTCCATTTACCTTTTAGTTTATTCTCATACTTCAATGGCTTCTTATCTTCACTCGCATGCTTACCCTTACTAGCCTCTAGATGTGTAGCTTGTACTGACACCTTATCAATGTTAGTAGGACTAAACATTAGAATAGTGTGACGAAGATATGAGTGCATGCCACCAATGTACGTTAGAAGAGTTTCATGAGTATACAACGGAATTCCTAGGATAATGCCTTATTTTTGAATCCATGTGTATATGTATAAATATTTTGGCTTTACCCTGTCTCGGATGCTGCCACTCGATCATTGGCATCTATGTATGTTCCAATGGATAGATTTTTTTTTTATAGCCTTAGTAAACTTATCCCAAGAAGATATTAATTTACCATTTTGAACTAGATAAACTTGCATCTTACTCTCCCACCATATTAAGGCAGTTCCACTCAGTCGAAGAGACGCTAACTGTATCTTTGCAGCCTCATCCATAATTCTTTGAAACATGCAATATATCTCTATCTGTTTGATCTAGTTGTCCAATTTCTCGACATTCAATTCTCCATCATAGGTCGAAAACTTGAACTTAACATCCAATTTTAATAATGGCATATTATTGTCAGTCTTCTTAGAGGAACTATTTCGATGAGAAGAATGCTTACTTTCTTTAGAAGAAACTGATGATGATGAGGAGGAAGGGGAAGTGGGATCATAAGGTCCACCACCTTCACCTCGTCCTTCTCCTTTTAACGAATATTCTCCGCTTGCAAGCCTTTGAATTATCCATTCTAACTCATCTATTGTTTCATTTAGTGATTGCAGTGTAGCTCAGATCTATTCATGGGTCATGGGATGATCTTGTTATTCTCCTTTTACCAAATCCATATTACGTCATCGAAATCTCTTTCCAATTTTAGACTTATAACTTGAAAATTTTCCTTTACCAAGTTTTATTTTAGCTCTTGTAAGTGTTGGTCCTAAGGTCTACACTTGACTACTAAAGGGAAAATCTAGGCCACCTATCAGTTTAGAATGTTTGTTTCTTTTATTTTTGTGTTGGTTGGTCGGAGTGTTTTCTATCAAGACAAAAGGACAGTTTGGTTGGCAGAATGATAGGGATGAGGGTCCTCGGCTAGTGTTAAACTAATGACAAACCAATGAAATAATAGAAAAATAGAGGGAAACAACAAACCACTCAATGAATAATCTGCTGCAAGAAGTTCAATACTTTAAATATTATTTCAAGACATTAAACATGTATCAAAAACATAGTTACTCCCAGTGCAAATAAAAAAAACCTTCACCAAATCATTAGTTGTTTGTCAGGTTGCATATTAGTGAAAACAAGTTATACAATAGATGAAAGGAAATGAAATGTACATTGCACAAACCAAAAACTGTATTCCAGATAAGAATTAAAACACATAAAGATTTGAATGAAACACTGTCATCCAGAGTATGTTCACCAGGTAGAGAGATTTAATACATGCATAGAACGGGTCCAACCAGTCTGATGTATTGCTATTCTTTCCCAAAAAATCCGACCTTTACAATATTCAAAGATCCTCTATTTAATAGAGTCGCAGAGGTTCTCATCCTTAGGGGACTCAGAACTAATTTTAGGTAACTGTTCATAAAAAAAATTATTAACTCGACTAAGACACTAGACTTAATAAACAAGAGTGGTTCTTATCACACAAAAAAAACCATTCTTGTGTCTAATCTAAGACAATGCTGGAATAAATCAACTAAAAACTACTACTCTCTCTGAGACAGAACTGATGCATGTGATGGAAGAACAGAGCTCTGCATTGAACATTGGCATGCCTGTGAGCTACTGGAGGTCACTGGAGACAACTGACTGCATGAGAAGATCTTTTCTTGAGGAAGAGGGAATTTTCTGAATCATTCTGGAACTAGTTGCGTCGAACTGGGACGATCTCCATGTTCTCTATCTATGACAGAGATTTTGACAGTTAAACACACTTTACGTTGACCACATCAGCTGCCATATGTACATGTGAATAGCTTCACTAGAATGGTTGACGACCCAACATTTATGAGGGGAGACATGGAGGCGAGCATCCAATTGGGAGGCGGGATGAGTGGGTTCGAGGGTAGATGACATGTGATGACAGATGTCAAAAGGCGAGAGGAGGTGTGAATACGATGGAAGTAAGTGGAAGAACAGGTGGTGAAAGGTGAGAGGAGTGAGGGTAGTGAGTGGAAAGAGTGGAGGTGACGCAGTGATCCAATGTATTTTAAGCACGTGATTGCGGGATCTTTTGAGGGTGGTTTGGATCCAGACCGCCTTTGGGCCCGCAATCCACCACAAGCTACCACGTACCCTTCCAACAATACCATGGTTCCAATTGTGGGACCACTTAGGAAAATTAATGCTCGAGCAGATTACGTCCCTACAATGAAGTATGGTTGTCGATCTGATGATGATATGTGATCCAGGTGACTTTAAATGCTACAAGGATAGATGGTTCTCATTGACTTGGGATCAATGGTCCAGATTTACTTCGGGTGTTTTGAATGTGAAACATGAAAAATATCCTAGAGGAAAATCTCCTGAGTGAATGATCTGTTGCCACGTGCCGTAATTGATGAACGATCCATATTCTCTTCGAAAATCTAGGCTTCGGGAGTTTGAAATGTTAGGCTTGGAAATATCCCAGAGGAAAAGTCATCGAAGTGAATGATCTGCATCCACATGTCCTTGCTGACAGATGGTCCAGATTCACTCTGGAAGTTCAGGCTTGGGGAGTTTCAAATGTTTAGCTTGGAAATATCCCAGAGGAAAATCGTCGAAGTGAAGTGGTGGCCTGAGGTCATATGATGTCATGGTTGTTGATGTGTCATGGAAAGAAGGGTGACATGTGTCACATGGAAATGGGTGAATGTCACAATCAAATGACCTAGAATGAGTCCCATGTGTCNTCATGACTGATGAGTGCACTACGTGTCTCAAGTGATGGTTGCCACATTCTTTAGCACTTCGGGCTCTGGGAGTTTCAAATGTTAACCATGAAAATATCTCGGAGGAAAATCTCCGAAGTGAATGTTTTGTTGCCGCGTGTCCCTGCTGATGGACGGTTGAGATTCACTCCAAAATTTTAGGCTTCGGGAGTTTCAAATGTGAAGCATGAAAATATTCTGGAGGAAAAATATCTGAAGTGAATGATCTATTGTCGCGTTTCACCACTGATGGATGGTCCATATTTACTTCGGGTCTTTGGCTCTTTGGGACTTTGGGTCTTCGACACTTTAGGTAGTTCGACACTTTAGGAGTTCGACACTTCGGGAGTTCGGGACTTCGGCACTTTGGGACTTTGGGTCTTCAACACTCCGACACTTCAACTCTTCGACACTTCGACACTTTGGGTCTTCGGGTCTTCGACTCTTTGGGTCTTCGGGAGTTTGACACTTTGGGAGTATCTGGTGGTAAAGTATGAAAATCTCCCAAAGTGATGATGTTAAAACCCGCATGATTCTTCACCCCCGAATGGATGAGAGTCATTGATATGATCGGCCTGGTGGATCTTAACTGTTGAAACTTTCCCTGTTCGTTTTGACAATCTGGGACCAAAAATGATCATTCTGAATTGTTGTGCTTGTCTACGGAGATTTCCTATGCATACAAAAATGCTTTATCGACTTGTTGTGATCTCAATCCACGGAAAACATGATGACAAGTAATTCGAACCAAATACGACATATATTTCATCCTTCAAGAAAGACAGAAAATGAAATGCACAAAGACTTAAATAGGAAAGAAGCGAATAAGAACCAAGTCACTAAAAAATGGGAAACTAACTTAACCAACTAGAAGAGGAAGAATTGATGAAGGTATAGGGAAAAGAGAAAGGAGAGGCAGGGATGCAGACCTAGGTTACAACATTGTCTCCAACTGGGGATAGCTCATCCTTGTGAGGTGATAAGAACTGTATATCGGTGCCTTGAGATTAAATCACTGCTCTTACCTTCCATTTCTTACCTTTGTTTCCATCTACGAGCCCTATGTATCTACTACTGCCCCTCAGCCATGCATTTTATTGGAACTGAAAAACTAAAACTACACCCCAGTGCCTTGTTAGGATATGGAGTCTTTATTCACTCATACTAACTTATCAAAAGAAACAATAAAAGGAAAGAATCTATGGTACAAGTGGGACCTTCCGTCATCCTTAAACAAAATAGTGTTTTAGGAAGAGCCCATTTATGGGGCATCCAAAAATTTATGTATTATCTAAGTTGTCTAGGATAAATGTGTTGTTGTTCAAAAATTCAACCACCTTAAAAGGGCCAAAGCATAGGCTGTCAAATTTACCATGTTCGGACTTGCCATCCCTTCTGGAATCCCACCTCAAGACCAGGTCACCTTCCTGAAAAATATCCTTTTTGGTTTTCTTATCAAAGGATGATTTGATCTTGATCTAGTATGCTTCTATCCTCTGATCTAGTGCTTCTCTTATTTGTTGAACTTCTATAATATGGAAGATTCTCCTTTGGATGTCGTTTGGTTCTTCAATCTCTTCCTGCAAGAATTTTAGGACTAGTGTGCCAAGCTAAGTGGGAAAAACAACATCTATGCCATACACAAGATGAAAGGGTGAGGTTCCTAAAGAATTCTTAGTGATGATTCTGTCATCCCACAGAGAATACTTAAGTTTGGAGTCCTAGGATTTCTTGTTTTCAGTCAACAACTTCTTAATGATCCTAATGAGAGTCTTGTTTCATGATTCTTCTAGGCCATTTCCCCGAGGGTAATAGGGAGTGGAATGCATCATGGAAATGATGTGATTGCCACAGAAGTCAATCATGGCTTTGGACTTGAACGCTTGGGCATTGTCTATTACAAGCTTACTGGCACAACCAAATCTGGAAAAAATATTAGTTTCCAAGAAATTCATGATTACCTTGTCAGTGGCATTCCTGGTGGGCACAACCTCAATCCATTTGTTGAATTAGTCGGTGGAAGTGAGGGTCCACTTGTGTTTTCCACTGGAGGGTGGATTTATCTCTTCGATGAAGTATAACCCCCATTGTTGAAATGGACCACTACTAGTGATAGGTTTTAGGGGTAGTGATAGTAACTTTGTTTCCCTACAAACGTTTGGCATTCATTACAGGCCCTAATAGTAGAAAAAACATCAGAGAAAAGGGTGGGCCAATAGTATCCTTCCCTCAGGATATTGAGAGCTATGGCCTTCCAATGTTGGTGTCCTCCACATACTCCTATGTGCATTTTTGTTTTGACTTGTTTGTCTTCATTTTCATCAAGGGATTTTAATAGGATGCCAGCAGGATCTCTCCAATACAAGTTCTGGTTTGAAATGCAGAATTTGATAGCCTTCAAATTGAGAGACCCGACCTTTGTCTTCTTCACATCTGGTGGACATTCAAAATGCTGTAGAAAATAGATGATGTTTTTATACCAAGGTGAAGAGGAGTAGTTTTCGAATACCTGTAATTTGTCTTGTCTAGGCTGTATGATGGGTGCATCTAATTGGGTGAAGATTTGATGCAATTATAGCACCTTACAATTTGATTCTGATAGAAATTTGGCCAGTCCTTGCCCCTTGATCATCTTGGTGGGATTTATTTGCAGGTCATACTCCAACAGTTTGACAATCCATTTTCCTCTTTTTCCCTCACTGTCTGGTTAGACCAGAATGTCTTTGACACTGCTGCTAGGAACAAAGGCTGATATTCTAGAATGTAGCACATAAAACCTGAAGGCTTTGAGTGCTTTGACCAGTGCATTAGCCTATTTCTCTAATATATCATACTTCATCTCAACATCTCGGAGGGCTCTGCTGAAAAAGGCTATTGGTTTCTCATGCCCTTCTTCTTTTTTATGCAACAATACAACAACAATGGTTTCCTATGAAGCAAAGGAGAAGATGAAGAAATCTTTGGTGTAGTCAAGGCTCACCAATACAGGGGCCTCAACTAAATCTTGCTTGATCGTTTGAAAATATGATTTTTCCTCCAAGGACCACTTTATCACATCATCTTTCTTTAACATGTTAGTAATAGGCTTCAACATTTCAAGAAAATTTGGCACAAAACATTTGAGGAAGTTTATCTTACTAATGAAATACTGAACAACCTTTTTATTTCTGGGGATCTCAATCTATTGAATGGTAGAAACCCTCTTTGGATCAATTTTTATACCTCCTGCTGATATGATGTGGCCCAGGAGATTTCCTTCTAGCATGGAAAAGTGAGACTTTCTAGGATTGAGAGATATTCCATACCTCCTGCATTTCTTGAAAACCTGCTCCAAATGCTGCAAATGTTTATCATCAGACTTGGAGAAAATGGTGATGTCATCCACGTATATAACCATACAGTTTTCTTTTTCCCCTACAAAAGCTATGTCCATGGCCCTCAGAAAAGTGGCCCCTACGTTCATCAACCCAAAGGACATAATTTCATACATGAATGTTCCCCATGGGGTGGTGAATGTTTTTTTTTCTTTATCCTCTTAACAAACTGCTATATGGTTGTAACGAGAGTATCCATCTAACAAGGAAATTTTGTGTGCACCTACCACCGTCTGTAAAATATGATTCATCTTGGGGAGGGGATAATTTTCCTTCAGAGAACACTTGTTGAGGTTTATGAAATCAACACATAAGCGTATCTCACCACTTTTATTCCTTACATGTACTAAGTTGGACACCTAGCTTGAGTACCTCAATGGTACAATAATCTTGGCATCCAACATTCTTTTAAGCTCTTTCTCAATTATGGACATTAACATGGGATTAAACTGTCGAATATTCTGTTTGAATGGTTTGGAGCCAACATTTATGGAGATCTTATGCTGGATGATGTCAGTTTCAAAGGTCTTCAAATCTTCATAGGACCATGCAAAAGTATCAACAAAATTTTTAATGAGACTAACATACCTGTCTTTTTGTTCTGCAGCTAATGTTTTGGACAACATGATGATCCTAGGATTCTTAGGGGTCCCAATGTTGCAATCTGTCATCTCTTCTTCTTGATTCCTCATGGAAGCTCCTTTGTAAACATCATTACTGTCAAAAAACCTTTCCAATGGCACTAGTCCTCTTGGAAGGTGGTTAGTTTTCAGCTCCACAATATCATGACCAACCATTGTCTTCAACATATGGGGTGCTTGCTGATCTTCCGATTCCTCATCTTCACCTTCTTGAATTTATTGATCAATTGAGATATTGGATAATTCATCCATGGTGTGTAGAAATCTTTGCAGCTCCAAATCATCACTAAATACCTGTCATTGTTTTACGTTGTCTGGTATGGATTTTCTATGCCTGATTTCCACCTGATATTTAATATTTGGGCCAATGAGAGGCTTGAAAGTAATGGCAGCCAAGGCTAGAGAATCTTCCTTCTTATTTTGTTCTCCGTGAATAAAGGAAATGTTGAATTCTAGAAATAAGTTATCGATCAGATCCCATACCTCGTTTATGTATTGCTTGATCCTTTGTTTCTTAGTTTGATAGATGTTCCTCACTTGATTGATGACCAACTCAGAATCACCAAAAACTACTAAACAATCAATGGCCATGTCTTTGGTAGCCCTTAATCCCAATACCAGAGGTTCATATTCAACTATATTGTTAGTATTTTCAAACTCCATCTTATAAGAGAGGGTTATTACTTCTTTTGCAGGGGAAATAAGGAGTATACCTGCACCTGATCCTTCTTTTGATGAGGAGCCATCGAAATACATCTTCCATACTCTATTTTTTTGACTTTTCAGTGGCTAATCATTGCATTGAATAACTAATATTTCATGTTCATCATCATTTAAATGAAATAAAGATGAGACAATCTCATCCTCGACAACATAAATTGGGTGATTTATTGGGTTTTGATGGTCACTGATAATGTAGGCCAACCTTACCTCCCTGTATAGCCTCCTATGCTCTCCTCTGAACACAAGAATGGTGGCATAACTGAGGTCCATTTGTAATGATCCTCCAACCTTCTTATCCCACATTATGGATAAAATCATACCAAATTTTGGGGGAATGTATGCTACAACAATGTCCATCACTACACTCTTCATGGGTAATTTTGCTAGAGAAACCACCATATCCTTTATTAACCTAGGACATTTCACTTTCTTAGAATCGAAGGAGTACAGGTCTTTGGTAAGGCTTGGTAATCTCCATACCTAGTTCTTCCATAACAACTTTGGGCATGAAATTGTGAGAGGCTCCTGAGACCATAAGACAATTATGCAGGATCTTATCATGGACATTTAAATATATATAGAAAGGATGAGAAGCATCAGATCCATCCTTAATGTGTGGACCCACAGTAATGGCTTGGTTTTCATCCTGTAGACTAATGACATAGGAAGATACACTAGACGGATTTGGTTGTAGAAATTTCATGATGGATTTCTTGAAAGGCTCATTTTTTAACAATTATGTCAAAGGTAGAGGGATCTTGATCTTTCTCAACTCATGTTCTAGGCTGAAAGAGGATGGTGGCCTATCATATTCTTTTATTTCAGGGACTGAAGGTTTTGATAGAGGAAGTTGTTGAGTTTTAGATGACATACCTTTATTTGGACTTGGCTTGGGGAGAGCTTCATATTGTTTTCTTTGATCAGAGGTAGTGGCCTTGGAAGCTCCTTCTCTCATCCTCAAATCATATTTATTTTTGGGCTAGCTTTGAATAGCTCCCTCTTCCACTATCTGATCATCAAACTGATTAGACAATTATTCTACCTCATATTCTTGTTGTGTTAAATGACTGATATAGTAATATGTTTCATTAAAAAGCACAAAAGTATCATCCACAACATCATTGTTTTCATCCATCTCCTCAATCTGATTGTTTTGGAAAGGAGGTACTACTCTTTGATCATCAACATTTCTCCTTTCTCTCTGCATTATTGGAGGGGCATCATTAGGCCTTTTGAACTGATTTTGATTCCTATTTCCATCCCCTTGAAAAGTTCTGTTCTGCTGTTTGGATTCCCACTTTAGCTTAGTTATTTCAGAAGTTAGATATTTCAAGGTTTTGGTCATTTCCTCGAGTTTGGGATCATATGTGGATGAGTTAGAGGAGGTAGGGGTATCTTCTCTTTGTTTTTTCTTCTCTTTATTAGATGTAGTCTTTAGTCTGTCTGACGTCAAAATATT
The DNA here is from genome assembly GCA_010110895.2 of Picea sitchensis. Classification (NCBI taxonomy): domain Eukaryota; kingdom Viridiplantae; phylum Streptophyta; class Pinopsida; order Pinales; family Pinaceae; genus Picea; species Picea sitchensis. The sequence goes on from SNQJ01S0148062.1 coordinate 15,417, forward strand.
GGATTCAACTTCAATGGTTGTTTCCTGCATGGAAAACAATTTGGTTGATCTTCTCTCTCTCTCTGGAGGAGGGATAAATCCACATCAAATGCATTGGCATAGGTGATCTTGGAAGAGGATTCAGTTGGTTTGATCTCATCTAGGATTCTACCATACATCTTATTGAATCTCTTGATGAAATCTGAAATAAATTCACCATTCTTTCTCTTTAGGGCCCCAAACTCAGTGATGTAGTAGAGGTAATATCTCCTATCGCCCATTTATTTATGAATTTTTCATCCAATGCCTCAATATCTGCAATGGAGGCTGGGGGAAGACCTCTGATCCATTTTCTTACTTCCCCCACTAGACTCTGTACAAACAACCTCATCCACACATCTGCATAATCAATGTTAAAGTTGTTTGCAAAGCTAAAAAAGGATTCCAGATGTTCCTCAACAGTTACTTCTCCTTCCCCATTATATCTTGGTAAATATTTCATGTAATTTGTGTCTAGGAAGGCATGCAAGGCTACAGGTAGAACTAGGGGTGCATATCTGGAAACAATTATGGCATCCATCCTGTTAACATCCATGGCTTGAATAATAGGGATCTGTGAATTTATGGGAGATACAAGGGTGGATGCAGGACTGGATACTGAAGTGGAATCAGGAGTTGAAGATTTATGAGCCCCTTTGGAATTATGATTCTAAGGGCTATCAAATTCAAGTTTCTTGTGATTATGATTAGACATAGGCTCTTTGTGTGCAACTTTACCCTTGAGGGGGGAAGCATATCTCTGGGCTACAATGGATTTTCTTAGTTGTATTTCTATCTTAGGGACTACTATGTTTTTCTTAGGATTGGAATGAGCCTTCTTGGCTTTGATATTTTCATATTTGGATCTATTGAATCCCTTTATTGGTGCCAATATTTCTTCTTTAAATTTTAATCAGTGAAGTTGTCAGGTGAAAGATGGCACTCTGTTTGTGTCTGATATTTGTTCACCATCAAAGGTTATAGTTGATCAATTTTCATTCTCAAAGGGAAATATATTTCATTACTCCGTTCCCCGACAATGATGGTAGAAGATGTTGTTCCTAAGGTCTGTACCTGACTGGTAAAGGGAAAAGTTAGGCCATTTACCAGATTAGAATGATTGTTTCTTTTATTTTTGTGTTGGTTGGTCGATGGGTTGTTCTATCAAGACAAAAGGACGGTTGGGTTGGAAGAATGATAGGGATGAGGGTCCTCCTTGGCTGGTAGTATACTAATGACAGACCAGTAAAATAATAGAAAAACAGAGGGAAACAACAAACTACTCAATGAATAATCTGCTGCAAGAAGTTCAATACTTAAAATATTATTTCAAGACATTAAACATGTATCAAAAACACAGTTACTCCCACATGTTGAAAATAAAACAAACCTTCACCAAAGAATTAGTTGTTTGTCAGGTTGCATATTAATGAAAACAAGTTATACAATAGCTGAAAGGAAATGAAATGTACGTTGCACAAACCAAAAACTGTATTCCAAATAAGAATTAAAACACATAAATATTTGAACAAAACACTATCATCAAGAGTACGTTCACCAGGTAGAGAGCTTTAATCCATGCATAGAACAGGTCTAACTATTCTTATGTATTGCCATTATTTCCCAAAAAATCTGACCTTTACAATATTCAAAGACCCTTTATTTAACAGAGTCGCAAAGGTTCTCGTCCTCAGGGTACTGAGACCTAATTTTGGGTAATTGTTCGTAAAACAAATTATTAAATTGACTAAGACACTGGACTTAATCAACAAGAGTGGTTCTTATCACACACAAAAGACCATTCTTGTATCTAATCTAAGACAATGCTAGAATAAATCAACTAAAAACTACTACTGTCTCTCATACATAACTGATGCATGTGATGGAAGAATTGAGTTTGCAGAAAAAGACTCGGAGTGGAAGAACAGAGCTCTACGTTGAACGTTGGAATGCCTAAGAGATATTGGAGGCCACTAGAGACAACTGGATACATGAGAAAATCTCTTCTTGAGGAATACAGAGTTTGTTGAAGCATTCTGGAATTGGTTGCATCGAACTGGGATGATATCCATATGCTCTGTCTGTGACAGAGCTTTTGGCAGCTAAGCGCACTTTGTGTCGACCCCGTCAGATGCCATATTTAACTATGAATAGCTTCACTAGAATGGTTGATGACCCAAAAATTATGAGGGGAGACGTGGAGGCAATCATCCAATGGGGAGGTGGGATGAGTGGGTGCGAGGGTAGATGACATGTGAGGACAAATGTCAAAAGGTGAGAGGAGGCATGAATACGATGGAGGTAAGTGGAAGAACAAGTGGTGAAATGTGAGAGGAGAGAGGGTAGTGAGTGGAATGAGTGGAGGTGACACGATGATCCAATGCCTTTTAAGCACATGATTGCGGGAGCTTTTGAGGGTGGTTTGGATCCAGACCTCCTTTGGGCCCACAATCTACCACAACTTGCCATGTACCCTTCCAACAATACCATGGTTCCAATTGCGGGACCACTTAGGAAAATTAATGCTCGAGCAGTTTACGTCCCCCCAATTTAGTGTGGTCATCGATCTGATGACGATTTGTGATCCAGGTGACTTTACCTGCTGTAAGGATCAACAATTTTCGTTGACTTTGGATCAATGGTCCAGATTTACTTCGGGTGTTTTGAATGTGAAACATGAAAAATCTAACTGAGGAAAATATCCAGAGTGAATGATCTATCGCCACGTGCCGTAATCGATGACCGATCTAGATTCTCTTCAGAAATTCGGGCTTCGGGAGATTCAAATGTTAGGCTTGGAAATATCCCAGAGGAAAAATTTCCGAAGTGAATGATCTGCATCCACGTGTCCTTGCTGATGGATGGTCTAGATTCACTCCAGAAGTTTGGGCTTCGAGAGTTTCAAATGTTTAGATTGGAAATATCCCAGAGGAAAATCATCGAAGTGACGTTGTGCCCTGAGTTCATATGATTTCACGGCTGCTAATGTGTCATGGAAAGAAGGGTGACACATGTCACGTAGAAATGGGTGAATGTCACAATCAAATGACCTAGAATGAGTGCCATGTGTCATGACTGATGAGTGCGCCATGTGTCATGACTAATGAGTGTGTCACATGTCTCAAATGATGGTTTCCATGTTCTTTGACACTTTGGGCTCCGGGAGTTTCAAATGTTAAGCATTAAAATCTCACGGAGGAAAATATATGAAGTGAATGATCTACTGTGGCTTGTCCCCATTGATGGATGGTTCAGATTCGATCTGGAAGTTTGGGCTTCGATAGTTTCAAATGTGAAGCATGAAAATCTCCTGGAGGAAAAACATCTGAAGTGAATGATCTGCTTTCGCGTGTCACCGCTGATGGACAGTCCACATTTACTTCGGTCGTTCAGCTCTTCGGGACTTCGGGTCTTCGAATCTTCGGAACTTTGGGAGTTCGGGACTTCGGCACTTCGGGACTTCGACACTTTGGGAATTCGGGTCTTCGACACTCCAACAGTTCGACTCTTCGTCACTTCGACACTTGGGGTCTTCGGGTATTCGGCTCTTTGGGTCTTCAGGAGTTCGACACTTTGGGAGTTCGACACTTCAGGAGTATCTGGTGGTAATGTATGAAAATCTCCCAAAGTGATGATGTTAAAGCCCGCGTGATTCTGTACCCCCAAATGGATGAGAGCCGTTGATCTAATTGGCCTGGTGTATCTTAACTGTTGAATTTACCCTGTTCGTTTTGACAATCCAGGCCTTTCCTGTGCATAGAAAAATGCTTGGTTGACCTGTTGTGAGCTCTATCCATGGAAAACACGATTGTATATTTTAACCTTGTACAATATTTACTGCAAACAGATTTTCAACAAAAGAAGAGAAAATATACAATGGCAAATACAAACATTACACAAAGATTTTTCCCCTGGAAACCCAAACCAGGAAAACCAACATATTCTATATTCATTCATTGTGATACATTGTTTACAATGAAAAATAAATATAGGATCCAGTGGCATCCAAAACCCTAAACAAGTGACTTGGATTAGTCCACAACCTAATTCCTTAACCAGAAATAGAAAACCATCAGCCAAAAAACCATGTGTCAAAAAACCACCTAAATATGCGACACGTTTCTCGAGGCAGGTTTTTTTTTTGGGGGGGGCACTGCCCCTGCACCCCCCTGTGCGCCCGACATAATTATTAGACACTACTACTCATGCAAAGAATATAACACATACCCAAGATTCTCCCATTGTTGTTTTCTTTTCATACATGGGGTTACAGGGTTACATAGTCAACAATCCAGGGCACCAATGCCCATGGATCCTCTACACCAAGAGAACTTCTCAGTGCTCACATATTTTTTTAATGATTCTGCAACATTCTTCAAAGTGTCCACCTTCATCAGTGATACTTTATTTTCTTCAATCATGTCTCTGACAAAGTGATATTGAATATCAATATGCTTTGTCTTTGAATGATAAGTCGAGTTTTTTGCCAAAAAAATTGAACTCTGATTGTCACAGTCTATCCTTACAACTTGCTGTACCAAACCAATACCTAAAGACAATATTTTTAACCATACGTATTCCTTAATTGAATGAGTGGCTACCATGCATTCAACTTATGTAATTGAAAGTGCCACTACAATCTACCTTTTGCTCATTTGCTCCTCCAAACAAGTTAAATACATACCCACTTGTAGATATCCTACGATCCACATCTCCAACCCAGTTTGCATCGACAAATCCATGTATATTAACCACTCTTTCCAATCCTAGTCTTCTTTCATAGCACAATCCATAGCTATAAGTGCCACACAAATACCTGAAAACCCTTTTTACTATTGTCCAATGCTCCTTCCCTGGTTTTGACATATACTTGCTCAAANTGTATGGTCTAGTACAGACCATTGCATACATCAAACTTCCAACTACACTCACATATGGAACATGAGACATGTCCTCCTCCTCTTCCTGTGTCTTGGGAAATTGATCCGCAGATAACTTTACCCCAATAGGAATAAGAACCTTGACTGGTTTACATTCCTGCATATTAAACCACTGCAATATTGTCTCGACATATTTTCTCTAATTTAACCAGAGTTTCATCTTTTTCCAATCTCTTTTAATTTCTATTCCTAAAATGAAATTTGAAGCAACGATATCCTTCATGTCAAATTTAGAGGACAACTGAGTTTTCACATCCTGGATAATCTCCGTGTTGTTTCCTATCAGTAACATGTCACCCACATACAAGACCAAATAAATCAAATGATTACCAATTAATTTAAAATACACATAGTGATCCTCTTTGCTTCTTGTGAAGCCAAGTCCGAGGATATAAGTATCAAAGTTTTGATACCACATCCTTGGTGATTGTTTTAAACCATACAGAGACTTTTTCAGCTTCCATACTAGCTCCTTCTTTCCCTTCACAACATAACCTTCTGGTTGCTTCATATAGATTTCTTCTTCCAGATCCCCATGTAGGAATGATGTCTTCACATCCATATGTTCTACCTCAAAATCAAATGCATAAGAAACAGATAACATAAATCTTATAGAGGTTAACTTGGCAATGGGAGAAAAAATCTCACCAAAATCAATTTCCTCAACCTGGGAATAACCCTTTGCTACTAACCGAGCTTTGTATTTCTCCAATTTTCCTTTTTCATTTAGCTTCATTTTAAATACCCATTTGTTGCCAATGGGATTTCTTCCAATGGACAACTCCACTAGATCCCAAGCCTCGTTCTTATCCAAAGATGCCATTTCTTCATCCATGGCTCTTTTCCAGATATTTCCATCCTCTGAATCTACTGCCTCCCTGACAGTTCTAGGATCATCATCAGTAGTAGAAAAAGAAAAATTTGAACGAAAATCAGATGGAGTATACCTTTTTGGTAGCCTTGTTTCTTGAACCGATCTCCTCAATATTGGAGTATGAGGATATTCTTCTTCTGATTCTTGTTCTTCTGTAGAGTCTGATTCATTATTGGACGTTTCCTGTACAAACAAAGGATTTGGTCAACCTGCTTCGAACGAAAAATTTGGTTGCGCCACTTTCTAGAACTAGGGTTCACAATGCCTTTGAGTTACTTTTGTCGCTACAAATGTTTGTGATAACAAATCCCAAGTGGAAAAATAGATGGAAGATATCCCTAAAAGGAAAAGAAGAAAAACTAACTTGAAATGATCCCCAAATTGGGCCGGTGAAGACCCCACACTAGAGAACCTGAGAGATGAAAAAAACCCCAAAAATGCACTCCCAACAGACCCAGGAGTCTGGAAGGACTAGTTCAAAGAGGTATGTAAACCTCAGATCAACAAGACCAAAAAGAAACAATATCGATAGATACTATTGGCACAGGGGAAGAACTAGGGTTCAACGCTACAAAAACGCACCAAAAAAACCCTAACTACCGGCCCTTTCGGCAACACCTGCGAAGCAGATGAAGTCTCACCCGAGCTAGAGGCAGGGGTGGTTGCAGGACTCCAGTGTCTGCAACCTTAGCTAGGACACAGATCTATGATTCTAACTCTTAATAGAGAACTTAGCAGTTAACATTCATCAACAACGCAGTTAAATTCTACTCTCAGTGCAAATAAACCCTAAACTATAGAGAATCACAGTAGTCATCCAGATCTAAGATATTTCATCACTAAGCATGCCTACATAGGTCAGAGCCCACATCCATCCACATCATTAGGAACATAGCATCAATATATATATCTATCATATATCAAAGCACTAAGAAAGTAAACACATAAACACATCGATACATCACACCAATCATAGCAACACAACATGGACGTGGTTCACCCCCACCCTAGGGCTATGTCCACCAAATCTTTGTCTTCTTTATTAGCTTCTTCAATTAGTTACATGCACAAAGCCACAAAAATCCTACTTCGCAGAGGACAAGAGATCTACGCACCTCACGAGATCCTCCTTCCCCAGGCTAGGTTACAACACTAAGCCTCTTCTCAATCTCTTACACTCGCTTGCACTTAGCTTTGCAAGCCTCATATAGTATGCACAAAAGAAATCTCCACTCAACACTTAGCACTTTCGATCACATATATCGAACTCTAGCACTTAGCACCATTTACAATCCTTCGATCACATAGATCGAATACCGTACCTCCTACATCGCCTAGATTCTATATATATATTACAAAATTAGGCCTATACATGGGTAAATCCATGGGTCGACATCCCCATACCCATTACATAATCCCAAATCCCAAAAAGGGCCCTAAAAGGGGCCAAGATCCTGCGATATCCACTTCATCTTGCGCTCCACCTTCAACATCCTGTTGAAGTCCGAAAAATAGGTCAAACATGACCAAGAATCCCCAAAGCTTGGTCAAGGGCCAACAGGCTCCTAACACTCACCTGTGACTTGTCCCGAGTCACTCTAGTCTGGGTAGTTTTGCTTCAAAATCCTCGATCTTGGCTCGATATGCTTTGACTTGTTGTTGTGCCACAACCTCCTATTCAACAAACTCTTGGATGACTACGTCATTGATAGGTCCCTCTAAGTGTTGTTGAGCTGCAGTGACGACTTGCACCCGTTCTTCTCCTCAGCCTTTGATCTCTGCGAACAATTGGAAAGCCTCAGCTTGTATGGGTTGGAACCTCTGAGTCACTTCCATAAATTTGCTATGAATAGTGTGGATCTATTGTTGGGGAGTGTGCTACTCTTGAGATCGCTTCATTATTTCCACAACTAACAGGGGCTTCAACTGTGCCTGTATTGTTTATGCTTGTTTCTTCGCCTCTTAGAGATGTAACTCCAGTGCCTTCAGTTATGTATTCTCAGTGAGTTTCTAATACATCTGAGCACTGCGATCACTTAGTTTATTGCATTCCATGGCAAGGGCATTTATTCTTTCAACTATGCTCTGGGCACTTGCTTCTCTTTGATCCCTTACATCCTGCGGAGTGTCGGGCACTTCGTAGATCTCTAAGTCTACTATTCATTGTTGTAGCTGTTGGATAGCTTCTGTGATCTTCTATACTTGATGTGTGATTTGGTCTTCTGCCTGTGGCTCCAAGCCTATCACAGAGCAGAGTTCTCTGTGTTGGATTATTGAGAGGGGGGGTGAATCAGTAATAACGTAATTATAATCCTTTTTCTTCAAATGTTATATCAATGTAGAATTATTATCCAATAATGAGCAGTAATAAATAAACAATCACACACATACAC
>SNQJ01S0148063.1:0-17278 GCA_010110895.2 Picea sitchensis
GCATTTAAAAAATATATGACAACAAAAATGAGTAGTAGGTATGTCTAGACATTGGAAGGACCTACTTACAACTATCATGATTCTATTGGCAACCAATAACAACATTACAAAAAGAAACTTGAAATGATTAAGGACAATCATTAGAGTTTGAGTCAAGGTTGATGAAGATGGGCCACATGACCTACCAAGGGTTGAACCTTGGATCCTCATCAACCTGTGTAGCCTCCACCTTTTTTACAACAAACCCTTGTCCACTTTTGCTTCCCCTCTTTTCATGAACAACTTTTTAATTTTAATGATAAGATGTTCATACTAGTGGCCCAAATGATTCATCATCTCCTTTAGCTAGTCAAGCTTGTCGATGACCACCCTTTGTTGAGTTACTCTCTCATTCACTGTCATGGTTATGAATATTTTCATATGTCAGTGCATTTCAACCATTCTCAAGAATTTGGTATCTTCGTTGCATGATAATCCACTGTATAATTTCCTCCTTTACTTGAATTGAAGGTTATGCAACACTACTCTTGAATCCTACTTTCAATTCTATCCACCTCCATGTTCACTTCCTTTAAGAAACCCTTGTAATAAGCCTCTATTATTTTCTTTGTTATTGCCTTTGCTCTGCAAACTCATGGTCTACCCCTACTGTGGCTATTTTCCCCTTTCTTATGCTTGCATTTCCCTTGTCTTCATGTCGATTGGAACTGACCAAACCACTTTCAAGGCACTAGGTTTCTACTATCGTCTCTTAATTGTTCTTCGCGGGTTCCCTTCCAATTCTTGGGCACCAACATTGACACACATACAAACAATAGTAAGAACCACAACCAATACCTTGCCACTATAAAACTTGACAAAGAAGTTGACCTTGATTGCATGCTTAAATAAGATCACATTGCCTTCTTGAAGCATCATTGCAACTATAGACAAATTAACTAACATCCAACTCTCGTCTCATGCTTCCATAATGGCGATGGTACCAAAATTAATTGTTTGTAGGAGAACCATGTCCATCATCATGGCTGGAGGACGAGCCAAGGTGAATGTTGACCTCCTTCCCTTGCGCCCATCTCATCACACCTGTGATGTGTCACATTTGTTTGAGCTTGCTCTAGATGCATCACATGGTCATTATTATGACCGTGTTGTAACTTGATTGGGAATAACAAAAATAGTACTTCAATTCGTTGGCATATAAATAATAAATCTATAGCTAAAAAAATGTTCTTGCTGCTAGCTTGGTGCAACTTCCCAACTCCAATGAACTCTTCTTTGGATTTACTTTAAAAAATACACTCCAATTTTAAATTCCCTTTGTACCCCACCTTTATCCGCATAACTCTTTTCCCTGCTACATGTTGCCTTCAAATTCTGCTTAATCTTGACCATTTTCTCTTCTATTTCCTTGAGCAACTTTGGCCCAACTACTACTCTGCTTGCTGGATTGTCCCAACTCATTGGAGTATTGCATTTTATGCCATATAAAGCTTCAAGTGGACTCATTTTTAATGAAGTTTGATACCAATTATTGTAGTGAAATTCAACTATAAGCCAATAGTTCTTCCACTCGGATGGCTTATCCATCACATACATTTTCAACATGTCTTCAATCACTTGAACAACTCTCTCTCTTTCTCTCTCTTCGCCCATTTATTTGTGGATGATAGGTTGTACTAAAATACATATTTGTGCCAAATTCTTTTAATAATCCATTCCAAAAGTTTGAAGTACTTTGAATCTCTATTTGAAACAATTGCTTTAGGTACCCCATGTAACCTTACAATTTGTTCCATAGAATTTTCTGCAATATTTGCTGCTTTATGACTCAATTTAACCAGAATAAAGTGAACACCGTTTGTTAATTTATCCACCACTACCATTATGGAGTCATGTTTCCTTGTTGTTTTTGACAATTTAGTGATAAAATCAATGGTTACCGCTTCCCATTTCCACTCTAGAATTGACATTGACTATAACAAATATGCTGAGTGTCTATGCTCAACTTTTACTCATGGACATTCTATACATCGGGTTATGTAGTTAATAACAACCTTTTTCAATCCTAGCTAAAAGTATTGGCAAGATTATTGCTGCAATAGTCTTTTGGTAACCAAGATGTCCAACATATGGAACATTATGCATTTATTCTAATACCATCTTTCTTAATTCATGAGAATTAAAAATATACACTCTAATTTTATGCATAAGAATTCCATCTTTTTCCAACTTATACTCTTTATATTTCTACCATACATTAACTTGTTGTAGGCCTTTCTTTACCTGTACGTCAGGTGTCAGGCTCATCTGTTTTTTTACATCTGATATACACATGCTAATAGCTATAGCATGCATTGCATGTATCCTCTTGTTGAGTGCATCAACAACCTTGTTTTATTTTACTTTGATATGTTCAATATCAAAGTGACATTCACTCATAAATTCCAACAACTTTGTTTACTTGAGATTTAAAGTTTTCCAGTCAAATAAATATTTTAGACCACTATGGTCTGTTTTGAACTCAAATTTTGCTCCTTTTAAGTCACACCTCTATATTTTCTATGCATGCACTATCACAACAATTCCTTAACTCAAATTTTGTTCCTTTTAAGTCACACCTCTATATTTTCCATGCATGCACTATTACAACAAGCTCCAAGTCGTGTGTGGCATAATTATTCTCATGTTCCTTAATATTTTTGGATTCATAACAAATCACATGTCCATTTTGAGTAAGGAATCTACCAAGTCCCTATTTGGATGCATTTGTACACTAGAAAATTTTCATTTGGGTCTGAAATCTTTAAAGTGGATGTGCTAATAAGTAATTCAAATATATAGCTGGAAACTTTTTTCACACTTTGAGGTCTATTTAAATTTAATTCCCTTCATTTGTAAAGATGTAATGGGATGAACAATCTTGGAGAACCCTTATATGAATCTCTTGTAGTATCCAACAAGCCCCATGAATGTCTTTAACTATGTTAGCCTGACCTCAAGTCTATTTTTGAAAATATATTTTCTCCTCTTAGCTGATCAAAGAGGTCAATGATTTTGCGTAGAGGAACCTTTTTCCTCACAGTGACTTTGTTCAATGATCTGAAATCAATGCACAACCTCAAAGTTCCATCTTTCTTTTTCACAAAGAGTACTAGTGCTTCTCAAGGTGAGACACTTCGATGTATGTATCCCTTTAACAATTCCGCTAACTGCATTTGTAACTTCTTTAATTATGGTGTGCTCATTCTGTAAAGAATCTATGATATTATGGTAGCTCTAGGCATTAAATCAATAGAGAAATTTATATCTCTTTTTGGTGGCAACCCTCCTTAAATACATATTCAAATTCATGCAACACCCAAAAGTATTCAAGGCTTGGACTTTGGCACTTGGTTAGCTCTTTCACATGAGCTACATACAATTGGCATCATTTCCTAAAATATCCCTTCAGTCGCGAGGATGGAATTTCCCTTATTGGTATAGGTCTTGGAATTCCTTTCACTACCCTCTGCTCTCCTTCTTCATCAAGACAAGTAAAAGTCTCATTATGATAATCTATAATAACGTGATGTACATCCAACCAATCCATCTCAATGAAAACATTATATGAGCCAAGTGGTATGATGTTCAAATCTGCAATAGTACTGGCACCATTCATATCTAATGGACAACTTTGAACAATTTCATTAATTTTCCTTTTGGTTCTAGTGGCTAGTTGAACCAACCGTGATTTCTCATGCTTACTTCTCTTCAAATGAATTTTTTTCAACTAAATTAGGGGCAATGTGACTGACTTGCTATATTGGTGATATCTCATGCTTGAAAAATTTCTATATTGGTGATCTAGGGTCCTTGACAGGTCATGTATGGGAAATATATATATATATATATATATATGTTCCCCCCCAGAAAAAATAATTATATTCATAAGGATTGAATATACATGTTACGAGTCTGATGAGAAAGGACTATTGCTACATCAAAGCATAACTTTGCCCCTCTAGATGAGACAATTCCAACTTTTCCTGCCCAAAAAGAACCCCTCAGTCCATCTGCTGATACCTATATCAGGCATTCAAAACAAGCCTATGTATAAAAATATGGTGATCATATGCATTCCTGTGCAACACTACCACAATTTTACTTGCAAAAGTTTTGTACAATAACTACAAAAAGAAACCCAGAGCCCATCTAGAGTTTGAATTCCATAGACTCTGTTTCCACACCATCAAGAAATTTGTAGAATCCGAAAGACCCATAGGAAGAGAGAGAGTTTCCTTAGATAAGGAGTTGGCTTTATTGTTCAGTTCCCTGTAAATGTGACTGAAGGAGAGCCACTCATAGGAGCGAATGACATTAGATATTCCCCTCAAAATAGGCTTTGACCTAATATCTATCACTGAGGTCTTTTGGAGAGCCCAATCAATCACTAACTTTTAATCGCCCGTTATTTGAATTTTAGAGACACCTTTTTTGTCTGCCAACTCGAGCAGGGTACATAGAGCAAAACAAATTGCCTTATTCTGCCAGGGGCATACCGAACATCAATGTAATGGTTCTGCCTTAAAAAGAGCACAACTCCAACCCCACAATGATGGGATGGCCTTGTGAATCTCTATCAAAGAACCCCCATGGTATGTTGAAGTCCAAGTCTGGCATGGAAGGATGTCTGGTATCTTTGATTTTGATCTCTGTTAAGAATTATTTGGATATATTTAAAATAATTCCCATGATCACCTCTAGAGGGATACTTTTGTCTTCAAAAATATTGGAATTTCTAGCCCAATGGATGCTAGATACCAAGAAGCTTTGCATGCTAGCACATTGTTTTATTGATTTATCCAAAAGCTAGTCTTTAAGACAGTCTTCCAGGCTTGTTTTTGACCAAGAGGAGGATGACACGAGTTCTTTCTGAACCAAGGATGATACCTGATATGCATACACATAGTCCATAAATATGTGAGGATGTTTCTTCATGGTTTTTTACATAAAGCACACCACCTTAGACTTGTCTAGCCCCTCTTTCTTGTGCATATTTTATCATGGTATTAGAGATTTTGTGATAAATGGCTTGCCTCAATCTTATAATCATTTTCTTGAGACTTTTCAAATAATTGGTAAGTTATCAACTGTGACCTTTGATTCACTTAGTGAATTACTTGCTCAACATAGTAAATCATTTGGAAAACAAAAACAATAAGGAGACGATCTTCTTTTCACCAACGATGAAAGTTCTAAAGGAAGAGGTAAACAAAATTTTGGAAATTTTAAGAATCAGTCTTCTAATCGAGGCCGTGGTAGAGGTCGTGGTCAAGGTAGAGGTCGTAGAAATTTTAATCAATAAATTTTTCAAAGTAATCCTCCCAATAATAATGCACAATCAGGAAGAGGCAGGAATTTCAGTCAAGTTAGATGTAAGAGATGTTTAAGGATGGGGAATTATGCATCAAATTGTCTATCAAGCAATGATCAATTGCCAAAGTTTAAGAAGACATCAAATTCAAATTCTCAACCATCAGCTCAATATGCAGAGGACCAAGATTACCAGGATGATCAATATGAATATGTTTTTACAACAGTTTAGTAAGAAGATTCATTTGAAAATGATTGGATATTGGACACAAGAACTACTCAGCACATGACTTATCGCAGATACTATTTTTGGAATTATCAAGATGTTCAACTAAATCCCATCTATTTGGCTGATGATACAACTCATATAACTCAAGGAAAAGGTTCAGTGAAAGTATTTTTCCTTGAAATTGGTGAAAAATGGATTTCAAATGTTTGGTATGTATGAATTTTTAAGAAAAAATTGTTATCCTTAGTCACAATCCGACAAGCTGGACATCAAATCATCATGCAAGATGGTTTGGTCAATATTAAGTCAGAGAAGGATAACTTGGAAACAATAATGACATGATATGGAGATGGGAAATTGCTAAGATTGAAGGGAAATGTTATCCCAAGAAAGCATGATTTTGCAGCAGCTATGAATTCTGAAATGTCTTCATTCAGATTATGGCATTTTCGATTTAATCACTTAAACTTTGATAGTCTCTTGAAACTTAAGTCCCAATATTTGGTAAAGGGTTTTCCAACTTTCAAGAGAGAAAATTCTAAGTGTGAAGCTTGTATTTTTGGCAAGCAAAAGCGAGAATCTTTTCCAACCAACTCATGGTAAGCAAAAGCGAGAAGCTTTTCCAACCAGCTCATGGCAAGCAACAAAGTATTTGCAGTTGATTCACAGTGATATATGTGGTCCAATGGAATCTTATTTCGGTGGATGTCGATACTTTATATTGTTCATTGATGACTACACTAGAATGACATGGGTGTACTTTTTAAAGGAAAAGTATGAAGCTTTTGAAAAGTTTGCAAATTTTCAACACATGGTTGAAAACGCAACTAGAGAAAAGGTTGCAACTTTGAGAACAAATAATGGAGGAGAATTCACTTCAATTGAAATTCAATGATTATTGTCGAAACAATGGAATTAAGAAGCAACTAACAAATTCCTATACTCCACAGCAGAATGGAGTTACAAAAAGGATGAACATAACTCTCATGGGCATGTCAAGATCTATGATGCAGTTTAAAGGGTTGAGCAAAAAATATTGGGCTGAAGCAGTCCATACTGCAGTTTATCTCAGAAAGCGATCACCTACATTAGCTTTAGATGGAAAAACACCTTATGAAGCTTGGTACAGTTTTAAACCCAAGGTAATCATCTTAGGGTTTTTGTCTCAACATGTTATGCTTTAGTTCCTAAGAAAAAGAGGACTAAATTAGAAAACTGAAGTATGAAATGTATCTTCATTGGATACTTTGATGAAAAGAAAGGGTATAGGTTGCTTTCAGATGGAAAATTCATTGTCAGTATAGATGTAATTTTTGATGAAACTGAAAGTAAAAGTTTTGATGAGATTAATCATCTCCTTAACCGTTTAGAGAAGAAAAACACTAAGGGTAAATGTAAGTTGAATAAGTCAAAGAAAACATTTTGGTTTGAAAAATACTTTGTTTCTTTAGAATACATCCCTTCATCTGAAAGTTATTCTAATTCATCTGAAAATGAAACTGTAAAAGACTCTTTTGATACTGAAACTTCAAAAGAATATTTTTCATCCTCAGATACATCAGATGAAAGAAGAGTCAGTTTTTGAAAATCCTCTTTTTAATAATAATAATGGTGATTCAGATCCACAATCCCCTCAACCTAAGAGGCCAAAGTGGGCCTAACATCTTCTCAAAGATGTTCAATAAGATGAAATTAACAAAACATGAACTAGGGGATCTTCAAGATCAAAAGCTAATTTTGCTCATGCTTCCATTGAACCTTCTTCTTTTGCTGATGTAGTTGGACATAAAGAATGGCAGGAAGCAATGATTAATGGATATGTATCAATACTTGCAAATGATACTTGAAACTTAGTTGATTGTCCACAGGATGTTAATCCCATTGGTTGTAAATGGGTTTATCGAGTAAGTACAAGCCCAATTGTAAAATTGACAAGTACAAAGCAAGACTTGTTGCTAAAGGTTTTGTTCAATAGGAAGGAATTGATTATGAAGAAACTTTTTCACCCACAACTAAATGAAATACTATCAGAATGGTTATCAATTTGGCTGCACATAATGGTTGGAAATTACATCAAATGGATGTCAAAAGTGCCTTCCTGAATGGTGATCTAAAGGAAGATATTTTCATGACTCAATCACAAGGGTTTGAAGTTGAAGGACAAGAAGATAAAGTTTGCAAACTCGTGAAGGCTTATATGGCTTGAAACAAGCTCCTTGAGCTTGGTATGCAAAAATGGATGATTACACACGAAATGTGGGTTTTCAACAAAGTGGATCAGATGATATGCTGTATTTTCGAATGCAAGTTAAGCACTTGGTGATACTTGTACTCTATCTTGATGACTAAATTATAACAGGAAATAATGAAGCTCACATCAAACATGTTAAGGAAGAACTTAAAGCAGGGTTCAAAATGATTGATTTAGGGAAACTTCATTATTACCTTGGAGTTGAAGTATCTCAACATCCTAATCAAATATTCCTTATTCAAACTAAGTATGCCACTGAATTGTTAGAGAAATTTGGCATGGAATATTGTAAACCTTCTCTTACCCCCATGGAGCAGAAATTGAAACTTTCAAAATTTGAAGGGGGGCAATTGTTAAACAATACAAGGTACATACAATTGATTGGAAGTCTCATTTGTTTGACAAATACTCGACCATATTTGTCATATTCAGTCAGTATACTTTCAAGGTTTATGCAGGAACCAAGGGAAAGTCACTGGAATTCAGAAAAAAAAAGGGTACTAGGATACATTCAAGGTACAAAATATTTTGGTCTTCTCTACAAAAGAAACACAAATTTTACACTTGTTGGATATTCAGATGCTGATTTTGCAGGTGATATTGATGATAGAAAATCCACTTCAGGTTATTTAATAAATATGGGTTCAACAACAACATCTTGGAAATGAAAAATACAGACAAAAATTTCCAATTCTTCAGTAGAGGCAGAGTACATATCAGCTTGGGAAGCAACATGTGAGATTGTATGGCTACGCAGAATTTTACAGGATCTTGGTGAAACTCGAAAATCACCAACTACTTTATTGATCGATAGTCAATCAAAAATAAAGATGGCCAAGAATCTAGTATTTCATTCAAAGACTAAACATGTCAACACCAAGTACCACTTCATCGGATCACTCATCATCAAAGACATCATCAAGCCTCAGTTCCGTCCATCTGAAGATCAAACTTTAGATATTTTTACCAAACCTCTTGGTATTTGTAAATATGAACTTTCGGATTAAATCGGGGAATGTTAGCCTCATAATCCTAAATTTCTATAGTCTAAGTATTTTCTAGTTTAAATATTTTTAGAAATTAGTTTATTCTAGTTTGTTAAGATAAGGACACCTAGCTTCTATGTAAAGGACACCTATCATAGTCTTTTGATTATGTGATTGGTTGTTCTCTTAGATTTTAGTTTGGAGTTGAGCTATATAAACAAGATCCTTCTTCAAGTGAGGTTAAGTAGGTTTTGAGTCCTCATTTCTATTTGTAAATGATGTTTTCCTTATTAATAAAATTATGTGTCTGAGGACACTTTGTCAACATGTTCTGCAAAGAAAACCATAGAGTGATTTTAAATTTCAATGGAGCATGAAGTTTCCAAAGGGGGCATCACCACCATTTGGGATCGTGAGGGGGCTGTGCTTCAAACTAGACTTTATCTCCTAGTTTCACAGTGATTTTTGGATCAACAAAGTTGATTAGGCTCATCATCAAGAAGAATTTGAAGTTTGAGACCAAAAAATCAAAATATCAACTCCATTCCTCCCCTATCTCTACATAAAGGCCAAGAGTCTTGGACGATTTCCATCCGGCCCTTCCAGAGACTTGAGGAACCTATGCACGAATATTAGACAAAGAATACACATTCTTTGAATGAAGGGCCTGAAGTAATGGGGGAGAAAACCTGAAGCCAGATCCAACCCCCAAGCAGGGATCCTCCTCAATTCGAACAAAGTGACCATTTCCCACTCTCCAGATAGTCCAATGGAAAATTAAAGGAAAGGCCAACACCAATGCTTTCCATACAATATATCCTTTGGGGGCCTTATAGGGATTGCAAAACTAGTCTTCAATGGAGAGACCACGCAGGTATTTATAACTCAGGAAACGACTCCACAATGAATTGGAACCTCTACAAACTACAAGATGCCAGCGACTGGGAAAAAAGGAAGATATTCTTTAGTCCCCACCCACCCAAATTTTTGGGCCTGACCACCTTCTCCCATTTTACTAGGGGGAATCTCCCATATTTAATTGAGGTTTTTTCGAAAGTTGGCATACTGATGGAAGAAATTAGTATTATTTCCCCCCCCCGAGAGCCAAAGGGATCTACTTTTAAGCCTCCACAATTATTCCTCCTTAGAAATAATATCATCACAATCGAATTCAAGATCATGCAACTGGAGAAGCTGGTTGTCTGAAAGGGGACCTTCGTCCAATACCAAGAAGAGGCAAGTGATGGAAACCTCAGCCTCTTTGAGATTCTCTAGAGATCTTTCTTTTTAGCCTCTTAACCACTCCTTAGACACTTTCTTAACCATAGAGATATTGTGAGCAAATTGTGCTATATATGATAGGTCAAAGGACTGAGAGAGGGGCATCCATGATTCAAAACTGATCCTATGATATTCTTTCTCCATAAACCAACTTGGATTGTATTTTAGAGGAGTAGGTAGAGCTTCACCTTCGGATATCATAGAGAGTATAATAGGCCCGTGGTCAGAAAATACACATTCATAGACCCAGGACTTCCAAAATAAGGAGCCCTCCAATAGCAATTCCAACACAAGGAACCTATCCAGAAGTTTAGCAATGGCTTCATCATTGGTTCAAAAATTCCTCCGAGTAGAAACTAAATTGGTAGGTGTTATGTTAACCATGTGATGATTTTCGATGAAAGATATAAAGAAACCTCCCTGGGGATCACGCCTTGCTGTGGTCCCCAAAATTTCCTGAAGGGAGATTGTGAAATTAACATCACCTCCTAGAATGGTATTGGGGTCTCTGAGAATCCTAGGCTCCGTAAGATTTTCCCAAAAGGGGATCCTATCCAAATAAGGACCATACACATTCACCACATTTAAAGTGATTCCCATATATTTACATTCCATTGAAACTGAAATGGAAGAGCCAGAAACAAAGGAAGAAATATCCTTGTAGTCAGGGCTCCAGACCGTCAATAACCCTCCAGATTGACCATCGATGTCCACTACACAAAACGTCCACAGGGTTATAAATATGCCACACAACATACTATTGTGATTCCAGGATCTTTGCCAATCCACTAGAACTCCCAACCTGCCAAACCACCAATAGGAAATAGCCCACAACACTTCGTCTGAATGGCCTACGCCATGTCTTAAACCAGATACCATCTAACCTTTTTCCACCTGCAACTGTCACTATAGCTCCCTCTCGGAGCTATCACCTGTAACATACCCGGAACAAGAACACCATTCCTCCAGTGTTGTATCCAAAAATGTGTCTCAATATGATTCCCTTCTCTTCAGATCCCAAGCTCTAATAGCATGTCAATTTTCACATGCAACTCTTATGTGACTAATTTTCAGATACGAGAAATTGTTTCCTAGTGAACCAATAGTAACACCCTAGCTGTTATCACTGAACAATTCTACACTGAAAATTATAGACTGAAAAACAAATGCAGTGGAAACATAAAATATCATAGATGAATCATCAACACATATGAGACACAATTTCAGTTCTATAATATTGTTATCATTATAAATCTTGAGGGAAAAACCAACCCTCCTAGCCAATACAATATCACCAAAATATGAGAACAACCTTGTCCTCCAAAGTCACCAAAACTAGGAACAACCTTGTTCTCCAATAACCATACAAATCATAAAACCAAACCTCAACAATATCATGAAAATATTCTCTTCCCACAAATCGGCTACTCAGCCTGTATGGACATGTCCCTGCCCAGTAGATCTTGTACGGATGTACATGATTGTTCCTACAACAACCCGCGTACGTACACGACTATTCCCACTACAACCCGCGTACATGCGAAAAACTATACAGACAATTCGTACAATATCTTCCTTCTAAGGTTGTCTCTCTCTCCCACATGTGAGGTGTGCCTTTCCCTGCCAAGAACAAAAAATAGAGAGTCCTCAACCTTAGGCCAAATTTTCCACCATGGAGAATTTCCCTTTGCTAAAAATTACTAAGCCTCCTAGATTATGTCTCCACACATAATCTCCACTATGCACAATGATCTTATGTCACAATGACATCTCTCCTTTATATAAGAGTCCAATGAGTGAGTTTAGGAGCTGTTCCTAAACTCAAAAATTGATTAGAATATGTTAATCCTCTTTGTGGGTGTGGCACCACCACATAAGCCCACAAATCCCATCAACTTGCCCATGAGGCCCTAGCCTAATTTCTAGGTCAATTTCACTGAAAAAAAATTCAAAACTAGTGCCAAAGAAAATTACCACATGCATGACAACTTGGTCTTTAGTGGAAATACCTTTTGAAGCTACAAAAATCAACACACCCTAGTGGAGGAGCCATTTCACACGAATTATTCCTGCGAAGTAAAGGCCCATACTTTAATAGGGATCGACTCATATTCAATGAGCTTGACCGTCGAGGACTCCATCACCACATGGTGACTGGAAAGAGGGATCATGACCGAGATTGCATGGAAGACAAATGGAGAAAGGGGAAGGGGAGAGGCCCCTCAGGTGAGCCCATGGGAATGAGGGATAGGGCATGTTGACTGTTAAATTTAGATTTGTTATTAAGTTCTTTTCAATTTAATAGAGAATAAAAACATAAGTAGGATCACTGAAAGAAACACAATCACAATGTACACATCATTTTATCATGGGAAACCCTCATGGGGGATAAAACCCAACAAAAAATTCCTCAATAATAGATTGCGAATACAATTCCAAGACTTAAGACAAAATTCAGTTTCAGTTGCAAGTTGCAAGAAGGCGTGATCCCCAGTTGCAAGAAGGCGTGATCCACATGCGGGATCATAAAATATTCAGTTTCAAAGATTCGTGGAGATTTTGGAGGTGAATGCTTAATTGGTCAACTAAAGCTTTGTTCATAGCTGTTGAAAATTTTCCAACTACTGAAGACATGTGTCCTTTCCTCCATGACACATTAGAGGCATAACAATGATGAAGACCAGATGTCGAAGACAAACTTTGAAGACAATTCGATTCATAGGAACTAGTTCTTAGTTATCCTATTGTATTTAGTTTTGTTTTCTGTTTTCTATATTTAGAAACCCAGATCCATTTTTGAGGGATTTGAGATCTATTGTAAAGGTTATAAATAATTATCATTTTGATAAAGTAAAGGTTCGATTTTGGATAACAGAAAATACTATATTGTTAACAGACATTTCATATGATAATACAAATCACAATTTTCTCTCTCTATTGATGTCAGATTCTCATCTTTCCTTCTGTACTCTTATTCAATTTGTTTTAGCTGCAGAATGGCTGTCATCTCATTGGTTAGATCATAACTTGATTAATAGTTTCTTCTCATTGTTTATTAAACCCTACATTTGTATTTGGTTTATAAGCATTGTTTTCTCACCCACTTTAAAGCTATCATTTGATTATTGATCCTTGAGAGCACTGGTTCATTTGATTCTCATTTTGACTGTCTGAATACTATAACTGTAATTGAGTTATCCCATTGATCCACACATACAAAATAAAAAAAAACAAGTTTACCTTAAGTTACCAAGCATCTTTGACCCACAACCTCAAAGAGTTTCATGGAGTGATAACAAATTAGTGCCGTTGTCGGGGAGAGGAGACTGAATCTCAACTTTCCTGGGAGATGACACAGAGCCAATATTTGATGATAGACAAAGATTAGACATTACATTGGTTGTAATCATCTATCTGGAGACTCCACAAGTTCATCCTGGCTCCAAAGAAGATTAGTACCAGGGAGAATCCACAAGAATCACCTGTCACACCAGTGCCCAAACCAGAACTAATTCTTAGAAGAGGAAGATCATTTCAAGGCCAGACTTCAAAATTAGGTACCCAAAATAATCCTCTTTCTCATTCTAAGAAATCCATAGCAGAAAACACTGGATCTTCTTCCTCTAATATTGTCAGTGAAAAAGAGTCTGTAACAATTGCAGAAGAATCAATTATTTCTTATCAAGAGGAAAATGTCATTACAGAAGAAGTGATAGGCTCAAATTTGGTTGAAGAATAATCTAAAACTTTAGAAAGAAATCACAACTCATCATCCCTTAAGTCTTTTTACTCACAGTGGGAAGAATACCATATACACATTCACATTGGCCTCCTTGCTGTAGAGCATATTCTTCAAGAATTATCTGCTAAAGGTGAGGAAAACTTGGCTGAACAACTTACAAAATTCTATATAGCCTCATACAAAACTTCTTTCCCATCAGAGAGTTCTTCCCCTTTTAAATTAAATCCCCCCAATGCTGAGGAATCGGAGAAAAGTATATCACCTCTTTCACCAATAATCATCATGGCTGCACCTTCTCCTTTGACCAAGATGCAACAAATCCTTGCTGCTAGGTATGCACCATTGATATTGCCAAATCCAGTATCAACCATGCCCACAAGAGACTATCAGAAATATATGCCCAAATTCACAGGTGAAGGTGATGTGACTGCTGAAGAACATATAGAGGCCTTTTACAGTTATGCAGAAAACGTTAACATTGAAGAAGAAGATGTTTGGACCCAAGTTTTTGTCCAAAGCTTAGATGGCCATGCCAGGAAGTGGTTCAAAGAACTTCCTGCTGGTTCAATAGCTGGCATAGAGCAATTCGATGATATCTTTTTGAATCCCTGGGGTGATAGAAGAGATTTCTTGTACTATATTACTGAATTTGGAAATCTCAAGAAAGAAAATGGTGAATCAGTCTTTGATTTCACTAAAAGGTTCAATAGGATATACAATAAAATTCCAGCTGAGATAAATCCCTTAGATACCTCTGCCAAAATCACATATGCAAATTCTTTTGATTCATAAATCTGTTTGTTGTTGAGAGAAAGAAGGTCACCTACACTATCTCTGACGCAAGATTCTTCCCTTGAAGTGGAATCGAATATATTGGTTGCTCATAAGTTGAAGAGAAACACTGATAGAAGAAATCCTAGAGATGAAGCTTCTTCTTCATCCCATACTAATCCAAAACTAGACAATATGGCTAAAATGTTAGAGTCTTTAACTTCTGAGATATCTAAACTTAAAATTGAAAACAAGCAACCTGTCAAGGGAAGGGGTAATTATGATTATACAAACATAAATTCCAATCAGAATCCAAACAACTTCAGGAGAAATAATTAGCAAGTGCAGATTTTGCAGAGAGAAAGAAATCCTACTGAGGATCAGAAGATAAAAGTTCCTCTTCAAAATGCTGTGATGGAAGAATATGATGAAGATGAATGTCCAGAAGATCAAGAAGACCATATTCATTGTTTCAAAGTAGAACTGGAAAAATATTTTTTGACTCAAAATGATTATGAGGAGGCCCTTACAAATGGACAAATTAATGAACTTTCTGATGACAATGGTGTATTTCAGGCAGATGAGAAAAATAGATACAATCTCAGATCTAAGGCAGCTGCTGCAAAACAAATTACTACACCTCCTCCTCAAAAGAAAGACCGTGTACCTGCCAAGCATCAGAATCAAGATCAACAGAACTTAAAGGAACCACAGATTGCATTAAAAGCACCATCCCATGAGTTAAAAACATTTGACAAGACCTCATTATCTTTTAATCTTGAAGCAGAAATCCAAAAAATTAAAATTCCAATCCCTCTAGTTGGGCTAATGAAAAATGAGTCATTTAAGAAAAACATTTTGAGCACCCTTGATCCTAGCTGCAGTTCTAACTCTGCTGATATCCTCAACATTCAAGATAATCAACCTACTATTGTCCTAGGTCCTATGATTGAAGATAGGGATGAGAGCTGTCCACCATTTTACATTTCCTTGAATGTTCATGACAAAATCTTGCATAATTGTCTCTTAGATTCATGTGCATCTCATAATCTGATGCCAAAGGCTGTGATGGAAGATATTGGTTTAGAAATCACCAAGAATTATCATGATCTTTTCTCTTTTGACTCTAAGAGAGTTAAATGCTTTGGGCTTATTAAAGATTTGGCAGTGACCTTGACCTCAACATCAATGAAAACCATGGTGATGGATGTGGTTGTGGCAGACATCCCTCTCAAATTTGGATGTCTCTTGTCTAGATATTTCATGAATAGACTTGGTGGAACTCTGCAAATGGATCTATTATACGCCACCATTCTAGTGTTCGGTGGAGAAAACAAAAGGTTGTACAGAGAATCTCAGCTTGCATACATAATCAGTGATGATCAGAATCCAGTCAATCACCCAATTTATTCAGTGGACATAGGTATGGGATCATGTATACTTCAAATCGATGACACTCTTTCAGAATCATTATTACTTAAGAAGCCCATTGTGCAACCAGCATAAATAGGTGAGAATGATTTGTGGACAATGTTTTTTGATGGGGCATGTACAAGAGAATCAACTAGAGCAGGCATAGTCATTATTTCCCCATTGAAGGAAACCACTCATTTGTCTTTTAAGCTTGATTTTAAAGAAACTAACAACATTGCAGAGTATGAGGCGCTGCTCCTAGGATTAAATGCAGCCAAAGAGATGAATATTCATAGACTACAGGTATTTGGATATGCAGACCTAATAATTCAACAAGTAAACAAATCCTTCCAAGCCAAACATGTTAGGCTGAAAGCCTATAGAGATGAAGTTTTGACAGTGATCCATGCTTTTACAGATTTCAAGATTACTCATGTTCCTAGAGACATGAATGAACTAGCTGATTCATTGGCTATTTCAGCCTGCTCTTTCATACCTCCATTACCTCCTAAATTAAACTATGAAGTCCAAGTAAAGTATAGGCCATCACTCCCTAATAATGTAAAGTTTTGGAAGGTTTTTGAAGATGATGTTGAACTCACCAGATTCCTCGCAGTAATGGATGAGTTTGCAGATTTGAAGATTGATTTGGAGAATGAACATGATGAAGAAGCTGAGAAGCCAAAGCTAAGAAGTAAAATTGGAGCACATGAAATTGTTCAATTGTCCACTAACAAAATTCCTAAAGGATTGGTCCCTTTAGAAAGGCTTTTTGATAATAATGATGTAGCTGTCAAATTGGAAAAGAAGGAAGAAGATTCAAATGTATTTCAGTTTAATGTAGCCAATGAACAAGATCCTAAATATGTCAACTTAGCTTCTCATCTGTCTGAAGAACAAAAGGTTGATTATGGTGAGTTGTTAAAAGAATTTGCTGATATCTTTGCTTGGCAATATAATGACTTGAAAACATTCAACACTGAGATAATTCAACACAATATTCCTTTAAATAAAGATACTAAACCATTTAGGCAGAAGCTTAGATCTTTCAGCCCTATGTTTTTGCCGACCATGGAAAAGAGATTAAGAAATTATTGGATGCTAAAATTATTATACCTCTCAGATACTCAGATTGGATTTCTAACCTTGTACCTGTCAGAAAGAAAAATGGAGAGATCAGACTGTGAGTTTAATTCCAGCATGATTGTTCACATACAATCATGCTGTAATTAAACTCACATTCCATTTGGGTC
>SNQJ01S0148063.1:20134-43775 GCA_010110895.2 Picea sitchensis
GAAGGGAAATTGCTTGGACATATTGTTTCAGCTGATGGGGTAAGGATTGATCCAAAAAGAGTAGAAGCCATTAAAAAATTGTCTCTTCCTAGATCAAAAAAGGATATTCAGTCTTTCCTTGGAACCATAAACTTTATCAGGAGGTTTATAAGAAACTTTGCAGAACTTACAAAGCACATTACTTGTATGTTAAGAAATAATTATGAAGTAAGATGGACTGAAGAAGATAAACACTCTTTCAATGCTATCAAAGAAGCCATTATAACAACCCCTTTTTAAATCAGTCCTAACTTTGACAAGGAGTTTTATATCTTTTCATTTGCTTCAAAAGATACAAATGCAGCTGTACTATTGCAGAGAAATGTTGATGATCAGGAGCAACCAGTTACCTTCTTCAGTAAAGTCTTGAGAGATGCTGAAGTAAAGTATGAACCATTGGAAAAACAAGCATATGCACTCATCAAGTCATTAAAAGCCTTCAGTATTTACATTCTTCAAGCCAAGGTAATAGCTTATGTACCTTCAAGCTCAGTTAGGGATGTGCTTATACAACTTGACATAAATGGAAAAATGAGTAAGTGGATAGCAAAGTTAATTGAATTTTATGTCGAGATCAAGCCAACAAAACTTGTGAAAGGTCAAGGCCTTGCCAAGCTCCTTACATAAGAAAATTGTAAGTTGCTTGAGATAAATTTTGTGGGTATAAATGCATGAGACATTCAGGTTTCAGAAGACAGAGGTAGTGATAATTTGCAGGTTTCTCCTCACCTAGCTGACTGTGAATGGTACAATCACATCATTTATTTTTTGCAGAATTTATGAGTTCCTTCAGATTTGACAAAAACACAAGGGAGAGCTTTAAAGCTCAAAGCCATAAATTTCTGCATTAATGACAACATATTGTTTTAGAAAAATCCAACAGGGATACTCTTGAGGTG
The DNA here is from genome assembly GCA_010110895.2 of Picea sitchensis. Classification (NCBI taxonomy): domain Eukaryota; kingdom Viridiplantae; phylum Streptophyta; class Pinopsida; order Pinales; family Pinaceae; genus Picea; species Picea sitchensis. The sequence continues at coordinate 21,073 of SNQJ01S0148063.1, forward strand.
CATAAACCAAGAGGAATCAGCTAAAATCATGACTGAATTTCATAATAGTGAGTGTGGAGGACATCATTATTGGAAGACTACCGCTCATAAAATCCTAAGAGTTGGTTACTATTGGCCATCCTTATTTTCAGATGTGTGTAAATTTGTGAAAACATATGACAAGTGCCAAAGGTTTGCAGGCAAGCATCAGCTAAAATCTCTTCCCCTCAAACCTGTTGTGGTCACGGGTCCTTTTCAGCAATGGGGTTTGGACTTCATAGGTGAGATTCATCCACCTTCTAGCAATCAACATAAATGGATCCTTGTGGCTACTGGTTATTTTACCAAATGGATCGAGGCCATTCCTACAATAAATGCCAATCACACTATCATCATTAATTTTCTGCAAGAAAACATATTCTCTAGATTTGGCTGCCCTAAGAGAATAGTCACAAACAACGCTGCTGCGTTTAATGATAAACACTTGGTAAAATTATGTGAAGAGATGGGAATTCAGCTAGTACATTCTACTTCTTACTATCCATAGGGACATGGCTTAGATGGATCATCAAATAAGAGTTTAGTCAGAATCATAAAGAAGTTTCTTGAACAAAATACCAAGGGCTGGGATTCCAAGTTGAAATTTTCTTTGTGGGCTGGCAAAGTTACAAATAAAAAGTCAATTGGCACATCCCCCTTCCAGTTGGTATATGGCACTGAAGCCATCTTTCCTGTTCAACTTGCACTACCAGTTGCAAAAGTTTTACAAGAAGCTGACTCTGAGCCAAATGATCTAACTAGGAGGATCCACAATTTGGTAGAGCTGCAGCAAGACAGAGAAAAACTTCTGGAAAAAACAGAGTTACACCAAAGGAAGATGAAAGAAATTTTTGACAGGAAAGTTAAGACATATATTTTCAAGGCAGGGGATCTGGTTCTGAAATGGGTTGCATCAAGATAGGAAAAGGGAAAACATGGCAAGTTTGATGCACTCTGTACAGGTCCATTTGTTATAGCATCAACTCAGTAGAACAATACTTTTGTCCTCCAAGATCTTGCAGGTGAAGAAGTATCAGGTGGCCCATTCAATGGGCATTTTCTGAAACTCTACATTTCATGAGGATTTCCTTAAAGCTTGCTTATTTGTACATATCTTTTCAGTTTTGTTTTTGTTTTGTTTTCATCAATAACTCCATGCCCAATGGAATACTGAGTAAAATCAGTTTTGATTTCAAGTTGTAAATAAGACTACTGAGTGAAACTAGGTTCTTCGAAACCTCACAGGGAGGTCTCCATCCCAGCTGGAGCCAAATGTTATCTCCCAAAATGAATCAGTCAATTTGTTCCTTTTTGTAGGTGATAGCATGGTCATAAATTAGGGTCCTATATAAATTTTTAGAATTTAGAAGTGTCAAAGTATAGGATTTAGGATGTTATCCTAGAAATAAATCGATCATCGAAAGGTCTTTTCAAAAAATCAAGAAAAATCTTTTCAACAACTAACATCTGTTTTGAAGTTGAAGTTAGCTGGTGAAAGCCTCAGGTTTCAACGGCTAAAGTGTAATCTCAGCAGCAAGCGAGCCAGTGAAAGTGTTAACAGAGTTTTTCCTCCAACGAATCCAGAAACCCAAAAAGGATACGCCGGACACATGTCATACGATCATCATGGAGAGTTAATGGACGCAAATGAGTGGTGACACCTTTTCATCATGTTCTAGCAGGACATCATGATAGATTGTGCTCACGAATTTCATGGGGCAGACAAAGAAGGGTTTGAAGACGTGACACACTCTTCATCATCATTGCAAACAGAGGACAAAGTACCAGTTATCTGATGACATCAAATCAAATCATCATTTCCTATTTCAAACTCACGGTGCTCAAAAAATTCTATTATGGGGTTCCATATTTCATTGATAACACAGGGTCATTTTCACCAGCGCCAACCCTTTCCTTATCAAGAAGTTTACTGTTTCAACCGTGTACAAATTAGCTGGTGATTAAGTTGCAAATGACAAGGAAGCAAGGAGGACGACTTCTGAGGAAATAATTAGACAATTTATATTTTTTGCAGTCTTATCCAGAGGTGCAGAAGCGTTTCTCAGACGTAGGTTGTATGACATATGTGGAAAGTTTGCAGGAAGGCTATCACCGGGCGATAATAGAGATTTTTGCAAAGTCATATGATGGAAGTAAAGATACAGTGGGCTCTCTGGAACTGATAGTTGATGAAGATGCCATCACTTCAACAACTGGCTTATCCAGAACAAGCCAAAATTGGTTTAAAACAACAGTGACCGAGAATTTGGATTTTAGATCATACCTCAAGATAGAATTCTGAAGTATATCCTGGAAGAAAAGTACCCTATTTCTTACCTTGAAAATGAATGGCAAGATCTGTTCAAAGGCATTAAGTTATACTTAACCTCAGAGGGCAGGTATGACAAGTTAATGTTATATCATTTTAGACTCCTAGATCACTTCACAGGGAAGGTCCTTCTAAATTTTCCTTTCTTTCTTCATAGAAGCCTAACCAAGGTGTGTAATAAGATTAGAGATGAACCATTCAACATAAAAAAATCCCTTTGTCATTATGGCCTAATTAAAATGATCATCTTGGAAGAACTGAGACAGAGAGAAAGAACTTGGCAACACTTTCTCTTCTGGGAAGGTTTTGAGACCCAAACTCAACCTATAAATGAAAAGAAGAAAGCAGACAAGAAGCAGTCAACTCCTCAGAGTAGCTCAAGGAGAAGGAGAGCTCTCCCAAAGCCACCAGAAGACAAAAATTCTAGCATAAAGCCCAAGAAAGCTAAAAAGAAACTAGATTTTGAAACAAACTTAGAGCAATCCACAATAAAAAGGACAAATGCTCTAAATATGCCATACACAGATTCAGACATAGAACCATAAAAGGAAGATGAAATTCCAGAGCATTCCATGGAACCTGCATATGATTTTGAAGTTTTTACGTCCAAAGATGAAGGTGAAACCTCAATAAATAAGAAATCAAAGAAAAAACAAAAGATTAAGGACCTGAAGGAGATAATAGCACAATAGGAGATTCTAGAAATGGTGATAAAGGCAAGATATAAAGCTTTATCAGAGAATTTTGCAAAGACCAATGCAGCTTTTGAGAAGCTGGCACGTGAAAGTATAAAGGATAAGAAGAAGAAGAAAAAGATCACAAAGGATTATAATAGCTTATGGTGGTTAGCTAAGCGCCTGAAGAGGAAAATAAAAAAGTTGAAGGCAAAAATTACCACACATCCAGATTTACAGGTGCTGGCATAGGTTGCTGTAAATTTGCAGGGAGATCAATCAAATAAGCAATGATTTTTGATTTTGAATACGAAAGGTTTTCCTTTTTGATTAAAACAGAGCTTTCACCAGCACAAAAGGCGCAATTATAACCAATTAGCTGTTGAAAAGCAGAGATTTCATCAGCTAATTAGCAAATCCTAAGGTGAAATAGCTGGTGAAACCGCATAGTAAGAATTTTGAAGATTTGAGCTTGAACAAAGCGATTTTTGGGTGATTTAAAGGATTAGAGAACATCAAAAAGATTAATCACCAAATCATAAAATATTTAGTTTCAAAGATTCGTGGAGATTTTGGAGGTGAATGATTAATTGGTCAACTAAAGCTTTGTTCATAGCTGTTGAAAGTTTTCCAACTACTGAAGACATGTGTCCTTTCCTCCATGACACATCAGAGACATAGAAATGATGAAGACCATATGTCGAAGACAAACTTTGAAGACAGTTCGATTCATAGGAACTAGTTCTTAGTTGTCCTATTGTATTTAGTTTTGTTTTCTATTTTCTATATTTAGAAATCCAGATCTATTTTTCAGGGATCTGAGATCTATTGTAAAGGTTATAAATACTTATCATTTTGATAAAGTAAAGGTTCGATTTTGGATAGCACAAAATACTATATTGTAAATAGACCTTTCATATGATAATACAAATCACAGTTTTCTCTCTCTATTGATGTCAGATTTTCATCTTTCCTTCTGTACTCTTATTCAAGTTGTTTCAAATGCAGAATGACTGTCATCTCATTGGTTATATCACAACTTGATTAATAGTTTCTTCTCATTGTTTATTAAACCCTACATTTGTATTTGGTTTGTAAGCGTTGTTTTCTCACCCACTTTAAAGCTATCATTTGATTATTGATCCTTGAGAGCACTGGTTCATTTGATTCTCATTTTGACTGTCTGAATACTATAACTGTAATTGAGTTATCCCATTGATCCACACATACAAAATAAAAAAAACAAGTTTACCTTAAGTTACCAAGCATCTTTGACCCACAACCTCAAAGAGTTTCTTGGAGTGATAACACGATGCACACTATAAATGTGAGTGAGTGAGTAAATGAGGCGCCTTCCTCACTTATAAATACTAGTTGAGGAGGCACTAGGGTTATGTCTCTTCACCAAGTAGGGCTGACTTCTTCCAATAGTGGTTAAAACCACTTTATTAAACCCTAGGGGATGAATTTACAAACATCACCATATAACTATGGTTTTACCAATCCACAAAAGGGGATTTGGTCATATACAAGACTCGACATGATCAATCCGCAAAAGGGAATTTGATCTATAAAACAATATCTCAATTATAATTAGAATATACTTTGAAGTTACAATATTTCAACACTCCCCCTTAATGAGAAGGGTATTCTACTGACATAACCCAATGCAACATCATCATGATAAAGAGAGGGAAGAAACATCATCAACATCTGGAACACTGACTGACATATCTACAAATCATCAAAAGTTTTTCTGATCATCAATATCATCATCGTTCACAGGATGGAGCTGGAGTAGTATCATCATCATCATCTGTATGAAACTGAAATATCAACATCAATTAACATAATAATAAAGCAACAATATTACCAACATGAGGCTGGTACACCATCATCAACAACTTGAGGCTGATACAACATCATCAACAACACGAGTCTAAAACAACATCATCAACAACACGAGGCTGAAACAACAACATCATTAGCACGAGGCTGAGACAACAACATCATCAAAACGAGGTTGAGACAACAACATCATCATCATATGGAAACATAATGAGGCAGGTGCAACAACAAAATTTTGTGGTACTCTGATAGACCATCCTTATCGGACCTTCAGGATCTTTCCAGGAATCATAAGATTCCATAGGATATAAAATCCTAACAAGCTACCACGTGGTACTCTGACAGACCGTCCTTACTGGACCTTCGGGATCTGCCCATGAATAAAAAGATTTCCTAGGATATAAAATTCTAATGGAGCTACCACTACTGACCATAAATAGCATATACATGCACAGGTACTCTGACAGACCATCCTTATCGGACCTTCGGGATCTGTCCAGGGATGATCAATCCCCTAGGATATAAAATCCTAACAGAGCTACTTGCTGCTGGTTAGGATACCATAGTATCATCAACATCACTCCCCCTTTCGAGGGAGGTCCTTTCAAAACCATAGTATCATCAAATTCACTCCCCCTTTCGAGGGAATTCATTTCAAACTACACTAAGCTTGTATCGGAAGTACTCAAAATTCACACGGGACAGAGGCTTGGTCAACATATTTTCAACTCCGCTTTATCTCAGGCTAACATATTGGTGCTTCTTTTAAACCCTCTCCGCATCATATCAAGGAATGTAGTGATACTAGGATTTCTGTACGATTTATCAAGTGAAACATCAATTCTCACATCTTTATGTAACTGTTAATACATAGAATCATACTTCCATCTCCGATCGGCTAGGACCTATCAAAAACTCAAGCCATATGGATCTAATCAATGGATATGTCAGAATGTATTCCGTCACATATCGGTGGGCAATACTAGATTCTTCCTTATCTACCATGAAGTCGCTGGTCACCCCATCTAAAACAACATCCCTAAGTTCTCTTTTAGTCAGAAACACTTCTCCGTACCAATATGAATCACTATATCCATATAGTTCCGAATTCATGATCCAGTATAACAGAGACCATATACCAACATACCCTTAAGGTATCTAATCACATACTTTGAAGCTACAAGGTGAACACACCTAGTATCTACCAAAGATACCTAATTGGGTTTCACATCAAACATATATCTAGCTTGGTATTCAGAGATACATCAACAAACCAATGATTTGTCTATATAGAGTAGCATCAACCACCAATTTAAGTATCCACCGGGAGTTCCAACTTTGTTTCCATGGGTGTGTTCATGATTTACATTCCAACATGTAAAACTTATTCAGTATTTCCTGTTAACTGTGATCCCTTCCCCTTGGTTAATGAAGATCTTCTCTAAGCTCTGCTAAAACTTCAAGACCTAAGAAATAATGCATCAAGCCCAGTCTTTCATATGAAATTCTGCAACGAGCTTCTTCTTAAAATCAATGATGATATTTTCTTCTCTAACTAAGAATAAGTCATCCACATACACAGCAATATAACTGCTCATCATTAATAACCTTGAAGTAAAGATTAGAATAATCTTTACTCTTGGTAAAGCCAAATATCATCAAGAAACTATCAATTCTGCCATACCAAGCTCTAGAGCTTGTTTTAACTTGTACAAAGATTTCTTCAATATGCATACCTAGCCCTTCTATATTCAAATTCAAACCCATGTGGTTGTTTTATATACACTCTTCTTCAATAACATCATTTAAGAAGGTTGTTTTCTACATCCATCCGTGTAGCTTCCACTTCATCTGGCTAAAAGACCATGATGGTTTTGATAGAAGTGTAAATGGATACAAGAGCAAACGCTCTGCTAATCACGCCTTCTTTTTGAGAAAAATCCACGAGCTACAAATCTTTCTTTAATGCTTTTCTCAATAATTTCGGGCTCTACAACATGTTTTATCTTGTATTCCACTTGAAGATACTCACATATTTTGTTCTTTGGTCTAAGAACCATTTCCCATAATTTCATTCTTTATAATGGATCCATTATCCGTCATGGCATCCATCCATCTCTTTCTCTTCTAAAATGGAATCTTCAAAGGTGGTAGGTTCCTTTTCTACTAGATCACATATCAAGGCCATATAGATGGAGAAATGGATTAGGTTTCGGTATTTTGTCTCATGATTCCTTATGGGGCACCATACTTCTCTACAACTTGAATAAGTTCCCTTGCCCAAAATGGTTTTCTCTTGTGGGAGATAGTCACATGGGGAGGTTCTTGAGATTATATCATATCATGATCTTCTAGAATATCATCAATGGTTAACTTGTAATCCCTTCATGGATCCCGCAACTCGAGTTATGTCTCTTCCTCTCATATACCTCTTCAAGATGGAATTTCCTTTGACCCCTTTGAGTGTTGCATCTTCATCAAAGGTTACATCTCAAAATATTTGGCTACACAATATTCATACATATTCCGAAAAAGAAGAGAAACAAGCTGGAACCCACAAATATTCCCTTCTTTCATGAGGTATCCAACTTAGTTCTCTTTTCTTGGTCGTGTACAACTAATACAACCAAATATTTTGAGATGGCTTTACTTCTAGCTTCTTTCCGTGAACATTTCTTCAGGGTTTTGAATCCAAGTGCACTCATGGGATAACTGCTTGGACATAAACCCAAGTTGTTCCCATCACCAACTCCATAAGTGCATTTGAAGATATTGATTGTGGACTCATAGTCTTCACTGCTTCCATTGTTTTTCTATTCTTTCTTTCTACTCACACCATTTTGTTAAGGATTAGGAGGGTGAGTTCCCCCTTTAACCCGACATCTCCTCGCAAGAAAAGATTCCAAATTCAATTGAGGTGTATTATCCTCCATTATTTAACTTGAGTATCTTAATATTTCGGAGAGATTTTCTAAATAAAGATTTGAATTCCTTTGAGCTTCTTCCGGTAATTTCTCATCTTTTGACCTAAAGAAGTAAAACCAAGTCTTGTGAGAATAATCATCAATAAATGACACATAGTATACATACCCGCTTAGGACCACATACATCTGAGTACAAATATCCTTCTTCTAGTACATACGATACATCCTTCATTATCATAGGAGTTCTCGCCACGCGGTTTTGGTGAGCCAAGGCATCTTTCGAGGTGTCACAGACTCGAGGGCGTGGGGCACAAAATAACATTCAATCTCTTCTTTAGTCAAGTTTGTGGGTGGCTCATCATCTCTAACCTGCATGGGCATGATGTCTTTGTTATTTCTCTTCTTGTACTATTCCCTTCTGAAGTACAATTCTTTTAATAATGTGTCACATCTGTCACAATGATAACATTGATAGGGGGAGAAATCTTTTCCCTTTCTTTGGAGGGTGAGATTCTTTTTGTATGGATTTGTTTTGGGGGTGAGATTATTTATGGAAGTAAGAATCCTTTTCTAGGGAGTGATATTCATAAAGGTGGTTCTCAAACATTGAAATGACCTTATTTCTCCCTTTATCATGAGTAGCTAGGGTCAGTCTCTCATCCCTAATAATATTCTCGATTGGTTACTCTTGCTTCTTCTTGAACACATTCTTCCCATAGGACTATCAAATTGGAGTTTTTTTTGCACAAATAGTTTGATGAAGGCATCCCAAGGTATTTTGAGACCATTAAGAGTTGTCATGATGAGTTCATATTCATCCAAGTTGTTCCAATTGTTTCTAACTGTTCTTTAAAATGAGTAACCCTAGAGAAATAGTCTTGAACGCCCTTTCAGAGCATTTGTATTCTTGAGTTGGGTTCTCAAGTTCATCTTTCGGGTTGATGTTCTTCCTTCATACATTCTAGTTAGGCCATCAAAATCTTTTTGAGTATTCTTATAAGACACTTGAGGAATCAATTTATCTCTTTAATGAAGTCTATAATGATCCTTTTGGCCCTAACTATATCCTTCCTGTACTTTGCTTTAGCTGCATCTTCTTCAGGTTTCGAGTACATTTGTTTTAAGTGAATTTTAGGTAATTCTCTTCAAGAATGTGTCCAACTCTATAATTCTGCACACAAATTTTTCCACCTTATAACTTGTCAACAATCTTGGTACTTGCAGACATCTTGACATGGAGCTAAGAAAATGACCAGAAAATGTGAAAGTGCCTGTAAAGTGAATCCGAATCCTACCTTGAGATGTAAGGGTTGAGGTGATTTTGTTGGAGCTGACTGTTTTTAAAAAATCCAAGTTTTACCCCTTGAGACTTGTTATCACACAGCCAGGAAGGGTTTAGGTAGCTGAGTCAAGGCTTAACCATGTTAACAAGAGCTTCCCCACCCACCGCCACCTCGGGATGGGGAGCTCTTTCTATTTAGGGGCATAATCCCAAGGGAGACCTAGTAACTGGGTCTCAAGGAGAAGGACTGGGTTTAAGACTTCAAAGACTAAGGATGGGCTTCACAGACACGGCTAATAGAGATAGGTCATGAGAAAATCTTCCACCTAAGGCACCCGCTTGCTAGACAAGACAAATAAAGCTAGAAGATGTGTCAGAGTGGTTAGTACCTCAGCATTAATGACTACCTTTTAACATATATGAGCATTACACGAGAGTAATTGTTGACGAAGTCACTGATTGCTATAAAGACAAAAGGCTTATAATAATTTTCAATAAATAAAAGATAATTTGCATTCAATCAATATGTAAAATCAAATCCTTGTATATCACAATGCAAAGAATATCATAAATCAGCTCATAAATAATGTTGCAGCACACTATCACTATGCAAATTGAGGGTGACGTCAGCTCTGGTATTAGGTCAAAATTGAAGACAATGAGTAGGACGCTTTATCAAACAAGCTTATGGATGTAATTAACAACTCAAGGTCTATCAAAAAAGGGTGACAAATGTCAAAACGTTTTATGCAAAACAAGGGTTTAAATAAGCTTGACGCCACCTATATTGTTGTCGCTTTAGGGTTAGGGTTAGCTAGTCAAAGAGGTGGACGCTTTGACAAAACTGCTTGAACCTATAGCTGTTGAAGGGATGAGTCAGTCGCAACTTTTAGTCCAAGCACATGTTTAAAATAGGCAAGACATCATCATGAGTTAGGGTTAGTCTAGACGCTTAGGGATAGTTAGGGTTTCAAATAAAGAGAGCTTCAGAGTTGTTTTAACAAAAAGCTCAACGCTAAAAATTCTAGACTAGTGCCTTGGTTAATGGAGTCACCGAGCAAGACTAATGGCTTCTGAGGGATTTAAACCTAAGGACAAGAGGGTTGGGTTTAATGGTGCTGCAATGGTGTGGCCACCAAATCAAAACCCTAAGGGAGGAGGCTCATTCCGCAGAAGCAGCTAGGCCTCATGCTCCTCCCTCCTTAAAAATCCTTGGCAAAAAAAAAACGGCTAGCTAATAAACACAAATCTATGGCTGAAAAGTGTTGCTTGGGACAAGGCTTCTTCAAACCCTAGAAGCAAAACCCTAGGTGTAAAATAAATTAGGCTCTAGGACTTCTTCAATTTATGTTCAAAACTAACCTACAAAAGAGAAATAGGTGTAGCTATGGCTAGGCTAAACCTTCTCTAATCAAATGGCTAACAAGCTTTTACCATGGGGACATGAAGCCACAACCTACTTCTCTGTTGTTGGTTCCCCTAGGGTTTTAACGATTAAGCAAATATTAACAATGTAATCATACAAGTAAGCAATTCTACCACAACCATTCAACAAAGAAGTTTTGTATGCAAAATGCCCTACAAATTCATGAAGAGCATAATCAAACCCCAGTTGTAACACCTTCCAATGATAAAAATCACCATGCACATGTCAAAGATAATCCTCCAAGTGTAGCTACCACCCAAAGACCAAAATATCCAAGACAAGAGCTAAATAAGTCACCACACAAGAGAGTTGTGTTATGCCCAAATGAGGGTAAAACGTCCCTAATTTATATCATCCCATGACCTTTAATCAAAATAGGTCATTAAAACAATCGACAAGGATGAATTTACAATATTTCATTATTTTCCATCATTTAAAATGCTAAAAATGTCAAAATAGAGCCAAAATGGAAGATGTCAGGCCCCTCTGAGAGACGCTAGTCCTTTCTGTGGCATAATCACATCCAAGGAGAAAACGCTGGCCCCTCTGGGCCTCCCTCTCGCAGCCGCCACATCGCTAATAAGGTCCAAACACGCTGCCACATCCTCCGTGAAACGGCCCAGCTTCCACTTCGGTGAAGGCCTTCCATCAAAGCCATCATACCACCCGGGTAGGGATGATCCCCATAGGTCAATCTCCGCCAGCACCCCTCTCATTGAGTAACCTCTTCTTCTCCATGTGGCCCTCATGACTTTGTCCCCGGCCTCTCTCGCCATCCCAACAATCCATCTGGTGGGCTCTTCACCCATGGAGGTCCGAGCCAATCATCTCCCAATGTGCAACTGATCCCAGACCGTCACGCATGGTCTCTACATCAAAGACTCACGCCTCCATGGGCTCCACGTCCTAGACATCATAGCAACAAACTATATCTCATCATTAAAAGCTATCAAAAATCGCATGCATGAAATCCCTAACACATCATCTAAGAGCCTAAACGCATTCATTGGCTACGCATATACCATACAAAGCTAGGGTAAACCAACAAGACAACCTATTAGCCTAATACCACACGAGATGGAACGTTTCCTCAAAGGATAATTCAAACCATGTGTAATGAGGTGGGTGATATGGTTTTAGGGATGTCCAAGCTATAGTAAGACCAAGGGTTGGTGTTGTCTGGGTGCCTTTGTAGGAGGCGAAGCCGTACCCGCCAAGTGATGATTTTTCCAAACCCTTATTGCCTTTATTCTTTCTTTTATTGCTTTTTTACTTCAGGGTCTGACAAGAGGACACTGCCTTTGGCTTGGTGGCCAGAGTCACACAAGTACCCACTAGTATCTTCACAGAAATGAGGCCTGGCTCGTGATGAGACCCCTTTCCTTTGGCAATGCAAACAAAGGTCACTTGCCTGGTTTGGTGACCGGATAGTGGCAATTTCATACTGCTAAATACCTAAGAACATAATGGGTCACCTCGTGATGAGACCTCCCCATCCCCTTCCTCTTGGTTAGGGTCTTGCATTTATTTATTATCATTTTCTTAGGGTCCCTTAGTTTCATCGAGAGGCTTTTATTGCCTTCTCGGGGATCCCTTTGGGGCGTAAGCATCTCTAGGTTTTATTTCTATGGATTTTATCTCTTACCAAATACTTTTACCTCCTAGGCCTTTAGCCCCCTCTTCCCACAAGACAAATGTACCAGGGATGGTCATCCTAACGGGACCGCATCTAGGGGAATATGATGAGCTGTGTAAGATGTAAAGTGATAAGATGGTGGAGCGGACGATGGTCAAACTCTCTTTGGTGGCTAACCAAACCCATGAATACTAACTTGCTGTTGTCCCATCAATCACCCTAACAATGGTCAAGTGGGATTAGTGTAAGATCCAAGTACTATCCCAAATGAAAGGAACCTAATGATATATAAGAAGGTTATAACAATCAAATATGACACATACCATATACCTCTAATTCAATTACTCCCATGGAGCAAGAGTCCCCTCGATATGCCCAAACATGGTGATGGATGTCAAGCACACTGTGACAAATCAATGAAGAAGAAAGATGGCCCCTCCAGCCATGCTCAAGTCAATCTCACTCTCGGTACTCCATGTCTAGGACCATGTGGGCCTCGAGACATGATCTCCTAGTTATCCCTAGATATCGGGGATAACAAGACTTGAATTGCGCAAATATGGATTGGTACTTCTGGTACTGGTTTTGGTTTCCTGGTTTTCTGGTACTAGTCAAAACTAGGGTTTGACTTTTCGGAGGCTCTGGCCACTGAAAATGTGCACTCAAGCTGCCAAATGATCCGCTAGGGTAGGGTGCGCTTCCCTAGATGGTTTTTAGTCAGAAATCCCCTTCGAATAAAAAGCCCTAATTTTCTTGTACGACAATAATGATGTTTTTGGATACCCAGTGAAAAGTGCTCTATTCAGTCAAGCTCTGATACCATGTTAAATTTAGAGATGTTATTAATTTCTTTTCAATTTATTAGTGAATAATGGCATAAGTAGGATCACTGAAAGAAACACAATCACAAGGTACACAACATTTTGTCTCGGGAAACCCTCATGGGGGAGAAAACCCAACAAAAAATTCCTCAATAATAGATTTCCAATACAATGCCAAGACTTAAGACAAAACCACCAATAAAAGACTAGGATTGATCATGCGCCTCTCTTCTCCTTCTTGCAACTGCAACTTCCTTCAAAATATGCACACTATAAATGTGAGTGAGTGACTAAATGAGATGCCTTGCTCACTTATAAATACTAGTTGAGGAGGCGCTAGGGTTATTTCTCTTCACCAAGTAGGGCCGACTTCTTCCAATAGTGGTTAAAACCACTTTATTAAACCCTAGGGTCCGAATTTACAAACATCACCATATAACTATGGTTTGACCAATCCACAAAAGGGGATTTGGTCTTATACAAGACGCGACATGATCAATCCACAAAAGGGGATTTGATCTATAAATTAATAACTCAATTATAATTAGAATATATTTTGAAGTTACAATATTTCAACAACGACCGCATGACCGAGTGCAAACCACAAAGCTTTGAAACTCAATAAATATACAAATGAATGAGCGTTGGTCTTCCCTAATGGGTGACTCTTCCTATCACCTATGACTCTTCATATTTACAATAATGTTACACAAGTAACACAATCGCAAGGATTACATGTCTAACATTCCCCCCATTAATCTAAAAGGTTGTTTGTGAGTCCAAACATCATTATGAAAATTTCAAAATTTTCTCTTCCAAGTGCTTTGGTGAATATGTCCGCAATTTTCTCATTTGTGGAACAATGTCTCAAGTCAATAGTTTTGGCCTCTACATGATATCGAATCAAGTGATACTTTGTGTTGATGTGCTTAGTTCGATCATGGAATCAGCGATTCTTGACCAACTTGATTGCAAAATTATTGTCAACTAGAAGAGGAGTAGAATTTATTTGTTTCTCCTACAAATCTTCAAGTATTTTTCCGAGTCACACAATGTCCTTCGTTGCTTTTTACTCATGAAATATTCTTCCTCCGTTGTGGAATCTATTGGAACTTACTATTTGCATGATCTCCAGGGGACAATTTCTGATCCAAGACTCATGAGATATCCTAAAGTTGACACTCCATTTTCCTGATCTCTAACAAAGTCTAAATCAAAATATCTAATCAGGTTGATTTCATTTACCTTAAAGTACTTGAGTCCAAAATCTCGAGTTCGCTTCAATTATTTTAGAACTCTTTTTGCAACATACCAATGTCTTTCACAAGGTTTTAGCATGAACTTGGAAATAATCCCAACAACAACTGATATATCTGGTCTGGTTTTTCTAAGGTAGATAAGACTTCCCACAAGATATATCTACTTGGTTGCATCCTCAAATTCATTCCATTCCTTTTATGTGAGCTTCAAATTCTGTTCGATTGGAGTGGAAATAGGCTTACACTTAGTCAAGCCGAACTTGTTCAACAATTCTCCAACATACTTATTTTAGGAGATGAATATGTACTCTGGATTTTGATTCACTTCAATGCCCAAATAGTAGTGAAGATGTCCCAAATCTATCATATCAAAACCTTTCTTCAAATATTTCTTTATGGATGTAATGCAACTTTTATTGTTCCTCGTTATCAACAAATCATCTACATATACTTCAATATATACAATATTTTTTCCAACTTTCATGACAAACATAGTTGCATCATCAAGATTGTAGTGCTTGAACTTCAATTTCAGAAGATGCTCAGTGAGTTTTACATACCAGGTTCAAAGTGCTTGTTTTAGGCCATATAATTATTTGATGAACTTGCGTATTTTCTGTTCTTGTCCCTTCACAATAAAACCTTCTGGTTGCGACATGAAAACATTTTATTTCAATTCTTCATTCACGAAAGCAATATTTACATCCATTTGATGAATTTTCCATCCATTTTGTCCTACCATGGAAAATACAGTACATATGGTATCCCATTTCGCCGTAGGGGAAAAAATATCTTCATAACAAATAGCTTCTTTCTGTACAAATCCTTTTTCCATGAGCCTTGCTTTGTGCTTGTCGAGTGAACCATATTATTTGTACTTGTTCTTGAATATCCACTTGCATCCAATTGGTTTAGTTCTGAATGGAGGATCCACCAACTTCCATGTCCCATTATTGATTAGAGCATCATATTCCTTCTGCATGGCTTCTTTCCACCCATCATTAGAAGTGGATTCCCTTTTGGATGGTAGCCCATTTTTCTATAGGGGAAAAATTCTCTTCATAATCAATACCTTCTTTCTATGCAAATCCTTTTTCCATGATCCTTTCTTTGTGATTTTCAAGTGAGCCATATGATTTGTATTTGTTCTTGAATACCCACTTGCATCTGATTGATTTGTCTCCAAATGGAGGATCCACCAACTTCCACGTCCCATTCTTGATGAGAGCATCATATTCCTTCTACATGGATTCTTTCCACCCATAATGAGAAGTGGTTTCTTCAAAGAAGTTGGTTCAGAGTTAGTAGATAAATTCAAATCATAATCATATGAAAAATCTATGTCATCTACATCACCTCCATGTTCTTTGAGGAAATTATGGTCCTTGTCTTTTGGACCTCATTAGGACGAAAACTTTCAAGTGTTTTTATGAGCCATTTTGGTGGACGTTTTTTAGACGGTCCAGGTTATTCAATTGATTGAGGTGGTGCTGAATTTTGATCAAGACTCAACTTTTCAATCCTCTCAATCACATCATCCAATTTAACTTCAAGTTATAATGAAGCAAATGGAAATTCTTCATGAGGGGAGATGGTGTTTCAAAATGAGATTCTAAAGATTGATCCAAGATAGGGATCCCCTCTTCACGATATGGAATATCATCATCAAATTCATCATATGTATTTACATGAGTGAATCTATTTAGATGATAAAGCTACCTCTCAACAATTTTGTCATTCCTGGAGGATTCAAGAAAGATTACATCTCTGGAAAGGATGAATTTCTTGTTTGTCTCATTGTAAAGACAATATCCCTTGGTGGTATTTGAGAACCCCAAGAAGATGCACTTCTGAATCATTGTATCAATCTTTATTCTTTGCTCCTTAGGAATTATTATCCCCAATTCCTAGGGATAACTAAGGAGATGATGTTTCAAGGCCCTCAGTTTGCAGACTCGGAGTACCAAGAGAAAACTTGACCAACAATGTCCACTTGCACAGATAGATGCCCGCTTCACCACCAAAAATCTCAGGTTCATCATAAGGGTATCCACCACATCAGCTTGCTTCTGGAAGACATTGGGTCTTTCTCCAAGAGGTACAAGCCATATTTTATGGTGAGTGTCATGTCAATATTTGATGCATTTGAGTTTGTTACATTTTAAACTTCTTTTGATTATGTAATGTCATCTTGGAAATTATGCTCTTCACATTATTTGACCTTGGTGGGTCGACATTGCACCCTAGTAAGTGGTCACACTCAAAAATATGTTTGCTACTAGGAGGTCCCCTTGACGAGTCATCATACCATTCCCGACCATACTTATCACTTTCCACATTTCATCCCCTCATCTCCTTACCTTTCGGTATTTTCGAGTGTACTGACCCAAGAAGGGATTGTCCCTCATTTCATGGGAAGAAGGCGATGAAGGCCCAGAGGGGAGGTAGCTGGAAAAAGATAAAATCCTAATTATGAACCTTCCATATGCTCACCCAAAGAGGTCTCGAGAGGAATCAAATGATTCTCCTAAAACGTTAATGACCTGCAAAAGCAAAATTTACATTATATAGACATCACACTTGTTGAGGTGTGTACAATCATGCAATGTCCCTTTCTTTCCATGCATATGGAACTCTGTGTACATCTAGATTCAAGTGACTGTTTGGTAGTTCCCCCCTATCTAAATGATTCACCAATAGGGAGTACCGAGGGTTTGGATTTTAATTAACTAATAAAAATAAATGGGTTTGGAAAAATGATGCATTGAAAACGAAGGTGCAACACACCCTCTACAAAGGCACCCATAAATGAGACACTATTATCCCTTGTATTTCATGAACCCCATGCCCAAAGGTATTGCCCCCATCCATATCATATTCTCCACATTCCTTAGAGAGGGGTTCACCTGGAAAAATACTCCTTGACTTAGGGGATGTTTCACCCAATAGGTCACCTTGTCAACCCTCCCATGTGTAAACTTGGAAAATTGCATGGGGTCTTTGAGCACTTGTTTAGTTTGATGAGGTGGTTTTTGATGCACATGATTAGATGGCTCTTTTTTTGACTTGATTTACTTATCATTATGCATTTGAATTGAGATCCTTGGAGGGCGTATTCATTGTCTTTGCAGGACCTTTCTTGGTGGACATATTTGGAATAACAAGCCTAGCTTGGGCTTCCTTGGGTCTTGAATCCCATAGGCTGGATACCATGGCCCACACACCGGACGATGATGGTAGCCTTTGGAGGCCTTAGAGACACCTTGGAGGATCTATCCTAGCCCATTTCTAGCCCAATGTTTTTCTCTTTAGACCAAAACATCAAACTTGAGGAGCTTGACATCACCCTTAATGATGGACACTTGGCACGTTTTGATAGGAGAAGGCTTGGCTTGAAGGAGGAAAACTTAGTGCATGAGAGGGAGGCCCTCTAAGGCCCAACGAATTCCATTGTTTACTCCAATGACTTGCAAAAAAGTGTAAAAACGTCAACCTTTAGAGGGTTGACATCATCTTAGGGTTTCTTATGTGCATTTTTTTATAATTAAATTTGAATTTAGTTTGTATAGGGGAAAAACTAAGGGAAACGTTTCCCTTGTTTTTTGGTTTACCCTTCTTAGGTGGAAAACCATTATCTTAGAGTATTTGTATAAAATATATCAAACTCTTTCATTTTGATCATAGCATTCTCACTTGGAGAGAGACTCCTTGGCTGAAATTTGCGCCCTATTTGGGAAATTTTATCT
The DNA here is from genome assembly GCA_010110895.2 of Picea sitchensis. NCBI lineage: Eukaryota > Viridiplantae > Streptophyta > Pinopsida > Pinales > Pinaceae > Picea > Picea sitchensis. Next base: position 39,036 of record SNQJ01S0148063.1, read on the forward strand.
ATCTCTTGCTACTATCTCTTGTCATGGTTTGATTTGGCTATTGGATGAAGAAGTAAGGCACTATCTTTCTTGGAGACTACTTTTTTCTTTTATGATGGCTTTTTCTTGGTTAAAAGGACTTTTTCTTGTTAATTCTTGGACTAGGTAAGGCATCTCTATTGTTATTGGATTTTTTCTTAGTTGCAAGGTTGATTTGATAAAATTTTGGGGAGTATAAGGGCATACAACCCGACTAAGCCCATCATATTTGTCTTGTAATAATTTTTGCATAAAGGAATACTAGGAGGAGTAAAAGGTTTACACCCTCCTAGGGTTTTTCTTAGCTAGTTTTGCTTGCCTTAGGGAGTAAAAGGGATTACACCCCCAAGGAAGTATCACCACTATCTCTTTCATTTTAAAGACTCCATAACCCAATAGTTTAAATTCACCCATCACTTGCATTGGAAAAATAAAATCATTGCATTGGGATACGTAGAATCACGATATATTGAAATTGTTTAAATTGGAATCTTTTCTACATGCTTAAATATTGTCAAGGCCACTAGGGCATCTTGATTCTCCAAGGTTTTATTGATTATGTAAAAACTTTAAGCTACAACCATTAGTGCTGCAACAAATCACTTCATAACTTTTAAAATTCCTCATGTTCTAACCGTCAAATTTTGTTAGAAAGCTGCCAAGTTAATCTACTAGTTATTGTGCTTCTTTTGGGTGGTTTACTTGCGAGTTTCAGTGGTTGAAATTTTCTCTTGTAGGATTTTTTTGCTACATCCATAAGGATGATGCAATATATATTTAGTAATTGTTTCTAACAAACTTCTATTGTTGCTAAAGTCTTGTGCTATCATACTTGAGTTGTACTAGTAATTGCTAGTTAATCTCTTGCATATTTACTTGGAATTTTAGTGACTTGTTTGGTGGATCTCTTTATTGTTTCATTTCTGATTTATATCATTACATATTGCTTCTATTTAGGACAACAAAATTCACTTTCTTTTCCATTGGATTTTTGGGCTTATATCTCATCTTTTCTTGTGTCTCAGGAAGGTACAATCATCTTCCGCAAGTACTCAAGCTTTTGGAAATCATTGATCACTTCCAAGACTCATTTCCAATCCATTTTCCATTTATTCCTTTGACCTATAGGGGTATCACTTCCATAGTTTCACTTTCCATCTCATTTCCCCCTAGGGTCACCTAAGATTCCGCCTTTGTGTAGGATTTATCCTTCACTAAAGCAAGGGGAGGGTTTATATAAGGTGACAATGGGTAGACTCTCCCACCATTATCACCATATTGTGGATTGGGTCGGGATTTGGCTAACCTACAGTTTGTGCGATAAATTTTTGGCGTTGTTTTCAGGGAGCATTTTGAATCCTCTTTCGTACCCTAACAACACTTTTGCAATCTTCCTCCCCAAATAATTTACCCCTATCTTTCCTAACAAATCCACTTGAAGGAATTTCCCCTTCCACCCTTGATGAGCTCTTCTTGAGGTTCATCTAGTGACTGCCACCTTCCATTAAGAATTTTCCCCTGAGGAGATTCAATCCTTCTAAGGTTTACCAAAGAAGGCCTCCTCTCAATCCTCCCATTGTTAAAACCCTTTTCTGCAATACCCTTCCCTTTTCTCCAATGATTCTCCCTTGGGAAAAATACCTTTACAAACCCTTGAACATGGATAACATTGTTGGACACCTTAATTCCATGTCAAAAGAGTCTCATAAATGGTTTCCAAAGTTCTCAAGAAACAATGTGATCACCACTAATGATCATATCTATGCCATGGGACGAGACATGGAAAATGAATAGGTAGAGCATGAATATGTATCAATGAATCTACTAGCCTCATCACTGACTGAAGATGCTGAAAGATGGTTCAAAGGCATACCTAGTAATCACATAACATCTTATGAATATTTCACAAAGTTGTTCAAGAAAAAATGGACAACAAAGAAGGACAACATAATGCTTGTAGCTCAGTTCAATTAGATAAATAAGAAGGAGAATGAGACAGTAAGTGAGTTTGACAACATGTTTGATATATTTTACAGTGAAATCCCAATGGATCTGCTCCCTACAAATGCAACTATTTGTCTCCTTTATATGAATACTTTCGATGGGAAATTTGATTTCATCCTAAAGGATAAGAAGCCCACCACCTTGGCACATGCCAAGGAGTACATCGCAGAGATTGAAGAATGTATTTTTGAATCAAAGGTTGAACCTTTTCAGTATCCTCACACCAAGATAGAAGAAAAGACTAAAGATTCGAGTAGAAGTGCTCTAGACCCAATTACTCTCTTGACTCAGAAGATAGACTAGATGAGTGCTCAGTTTGTCCAGGTTTAGAATCATATCATGGGTCACCTGACCATAGTGGAAAGAAATCAATATGCCCCCAGACCTTAGTTTACTAGACGACAAAGAGATGCCACAGGTTGGAAGATGAAGCCTGAACAAGAGACAGAGGATCCTAACACTTTGAACCCAGTCGGAATGGTCAACACAGAAGAAACATGATGGTTCTCTCCATGTCAAGAATCTCATCAGGAGGAATAATGCCCCCAACAAGATGAAGTCTCTCTTGATAGTATGATAGTCATGGAAATAATCTGTAACTTCCAAGAGGAAGACATCACACATGAATAGATTGATGAGGCCAAAATAAAAGGAGGAAGAGAGGGATGACTCCGAGTGTTAAACCAGTTAACATATGATCAAAGAAAGGAATTGAGGAAGAGGGGAATTTTTACGTATGCTAGAAGAAATAAGGATTTAGTTCCTCTGTCACAACCTTCCACTCTGCCTCAGCCAAAAGCAACAACTTCTTCTCCATCTACAGATAAAGTGGTCCCACCACTTCCACCTCAAGCACATGAGTTGATTCCGAAGCCAACTCCAACATAAGAGGAGATTCATTTGAACATAGACGTGTTCACCATGTTTGGAAAGTTTAATATGATGGTCCCTATGACAAAGATGTGAAAGATTCCTTCCGTGAGGAGGGGAGTCCTGAATTTATTGAACGTACTAGCTAAAAAGGAAAACCCTCCAATCATCTTGAACACAATGTATATTGATCGACCAAGGGATATTAACCCTCCATTCTATCTTTCTTTGGGCATAAATGGTCTTCGCTTGAAAATTTGTATGCTGGATTCCAAGGCCTCAACAAATTTCATGTCTTTAAAGGTGATGGATCAACTTGGTTTGAAGACAACTCTACCATATGAGATTTTTTGTGGTATTGATTCCAAGAAGGTCAAAGTTTATGGGTTATTTGAAAATGTGGAAGTTTACCTGATTGATTTTCCTCATATCAATATCCTTATGAACACAGTAGTGATTGACGTTCCAGATGCTTGGGGAATGATTCTATCAAAAAGTTGATCTTCTACACTTGGGGGATTCCTCATTATGGATCTTAACCATGCACATATTCCCATGGGAGATGGAACTTTTGAGATCCTATATAGTTGGGAGAGGGCTGAGAAGCATGTGATGGATCCAAACAACCTTGATTACACTAGTGAGTGTGACTTTGATGTACCTCTCTAGATCATTGAGTACGATCTATGGGACCTGCCGTTTGTGAAGGAATATGGCATAGATACACTGCTTCCAAGGATGGATGAATACAAGGATAAGCTTGCAAAGTTCCAAGGGAAAGAACCCAGATCCATCAAGATATTGAAGAAGGAAGAAGATAAAGAAAGCAAGGAACATGAGAAAGCCATGAAAAATGCAATCAACACATAACCTCCTTCCTATCCTTACATTGAGAATATACCTTACATCAACTATAGTGAAGGAAGTCTTGCGTTCATTTGGGATAAGAGGAAGGGACAGACCAAATATGACCATAAGGATGATATATCTTGGCTTGTCCCTTACATCATCAAGAAGAAGTCCGAGAAAGAGAAGTACTACTTGACATCTTTGGAAGAGAGAAATATGCCATTACCAGTGGATGGGTCTCTTCTCCGAACCTACTTTCAAGGCACTTGACTTCTTAAGGCCCCAGGCCCCAGGCCCCAAGTAATTAGGTAGGTCATTTTGATTTACTGCATTTTCATATTGATTTCTCATGATAGTTTAGTTGCATTTCATTTTGTTCTACTTGTTGATTTACGTGTTTTTATTTTCATCATATATATGAAAAATGCAAATTTTTTTCTTTTCTAGATTAGTTGTCATTTTTGAATTTTTGGATTTCTTTATATGGACAAAGGATGAGTGAGCCATCCTACACTTACCAATTTGATGTTTCAGTGTGTGTAGACACAAGTTCACCAGGATATGTTGCAGTTCTCATGCACTCTATGGAGAGTAAAAGTCCCCAAGTAGGATCCAGATGTTATCCCTAATTCCTATGGATAACTAAGGAGATGATGTCTTGAGGCTCTCAGGTTATAGACATGGAGTACTGAGAGACAACTTGAAGAGCAGTGTCCACTTGCACAGATAAGGGCCCGCTTCAACAACACAGATCTAAGGTTCATCATGAGGGTATCCACCACATCATCTTGCTTCCATAAGATATTGGGTCTTGCTCCATGAGGTGCAAGCCAGGTATTATGGTGAGTGTCATTTAAATATTTGAGGCATTTGCGTTTGTTTCATTTTAAACTGCTTTTGGTTATGTAACGTCTGCTTGGAAATTATGCTCTTTGCCTTATTTCACCTTGGTGGTTGACATTGCGCCCTAGTAAGTGGTCACCCTTTAGAATAGTTTTT
>SNQJ01S0148065.1:6369-23640 GCA_010110895.2 Picea sitchensis
TGTTGTTAGGCTTTCCCATCTTGAAAAATATGCATGGTATTCATAGTTATTACTCTAGTATGTACTATAATATGAATTGACATTATGTTGTAGATGATAATAGTGATAAAAAAATTTCATATTTACCTCAAATATGAAGCATGTTGTGGCTCTGTTATGTTGATTCCTCAGTTCTATTTCTAGTATTGGGTGTTGTTGTTATGAACATATTTCAGAGGTACTCCAGATTCTCTTGGGATAAATTGTTCTTATAAGCTGGAGTATACACCTATGGATGAGTCATTCTAGATTTGATTACATATGAAAATGATTGTATAAAAGGAACATGTATGAGAGTAAGCTACTAGTAATTAGGGTGCATTCACTACCATTTGATAGCATCAAGAGGTACTTTGAAAATGTCTTATTGACACATGGGGGATTCAAAACTAAAAATGCTTTCCAATAGGTTATTGGCACATTAAGAAATAATCCATTAGATATTAGTCGTTTCATCCCAATGAGCCAGATCTATGATTACCATTCTCTGTGTTATTTACCTCCACCTCCATATTTGGAGGTGTATCTCCAACAAGTTTGAAAAATGTACCTCATCTCTTTAGAGGCTTTGAGAATCATATAAAAAAATATTTTCCTTTGATCAAGATCCTTCTTGAAGAAATATATTTGGTCTGTGGTATGATTGAATAAAGCATATTTCTCCATTAATTAAGCCAAATTCGAGGAAGGCCCTTGTTGACATGGTCAAAATAGCACAAGATGAGGAATGACCCACATTGAGGGTTAAAAACGACATATAGTTCTAGTTATAAGCCCCTATTGCACATGTTTCTAGAAGGAATCTCCTAGATAATTATGATATTTTTTTATCCAACTTTGATCCTAGTGAGGTGCTATCCTTCAGGTCTTTTGCTGGAATTTTTTGAGAAATATTAGTGACTACCAAACCACTGGTGCAAATCATTTTAATAGAACTTAGAATAATAAGATATTTTAATATTTTGGTAGCTAGGGTATGTATCGGATCCTTTACATTCCAGAATATATTGTTGTTGATGTTTTGGTGCTAGACTCCCCAACAAAAAATCTCAAATCAATGCTCTTTCTACTGTAAATTACGTTGGCCCTAAGGTCATTTCTTCTACATGATGGAAAATTACTTGATGACTACAACACAGGTGTCGTTCTGCCACTATAGAAGAGACATTGTAGCTAAAGTATAACCCCTTATATCACTCTTCTCCTTCAGTATATCAACATAGTAACAAGAGGCCATTAGTGGGGTAATTTATTCAAAATATTTATGTCATTTCAAAACAATCTAGTCACTGTGAATACTCAACATATTGTAGAATTTATTGACAACTAAAGCAACTTGCAAATTTTTTAAATGGAAATCAATGAGAGCACACAATTAGCAATGAATGTCCATAATAACAGATCTTGGCGATGAGTTTCTTATAAAAAATGGGATACATGATTTACAATTTTCTATCCCTAAGTTTTTTGTGATTCTAGCAGAGATTGTGTTTATATCTTTGAAATTTTGGTTAATTACTGTTGTTGGTTAACAATAACTCAGATGATAGATGATTGTAATGGCTCCACAGTTATGACAACAAAAAGACATACAACATGTAATTTTTATTTTATTTTAAAGTTGTGTTAGGAAATATGCATCACAATTAATAACAACATCATTGATGATAATCAATTTCATCGCCCATAACAATAATTAAATATGGTGCAAAGAAAATGTCAGTTATATCGAGGCACAATCCCCATGACAATATGCAATCAGCTGTCATAATAAAATTTAGTTTCAAGCAAGATGACTAATATCTAAGCATCATATAATATATTGTAATTCAATGCGTGCAAGGAGTCTGAATCCTCCACTAGTAGTACATCACATTATTGATGATCATGTTATTCAATTAATCTATCAATTACACATCAACGATTCAAAACGCAAAAGACATCGATTATTTTTTATAAGGCGCAAGAGAATACTATTAATAATCAATCATACTTCAATAATATTAAGGAAGCATTGGTAACCAAATTCTAAACCCAACAGGCAACATTAATATGCAAGGCGCAATAGAAAACTAGTCATTTATCCATCAGGCAATACAAATTTAATGGCACTAGTAATAAGTGTTAGATCAACATACGTTATAGGTATAATTTATTCGTGCAAGATGTCTAATGTCTACATCAAGCACGCTTGCTAAATTAATATTTAATACGTGCAAGAAGGCTATCATCTAGTACAACATTCCTTACATTAGATTCCAATTGCGCAAAAGACTAAGGTTCACCAAATTCATTCAACAATAAATATTTATATGTGCAAGAAAATCTATCATCTAGAATAACATTGCCTTTATTACTTTTCAATTGCGCATAATGCTAAGGTTCACCAAATTCATTCAACATTAAAAATTTATGTGCGCAAGAAAATGTGACATCTCGAACAAACATTTCCTTCATTACTTTTGAATTGCGCTAAAGACTAAGGTTCACCAAATTCATTCAACATTCAATATTTAGGTGCGTGAGAATATCTATCATCTCGAACAAACATTTCCTTCATTACTTTTCAATTGTGCAAAAGACTAAGGTTCATCAAACGCATTCAACATTAAATGTTTATGTGCGGGAGAAAATCTATCATCTAGAACAAACATTTCCTTCATTAATTTTCAATTGGGGAAAATACTACGGTTCACCAAATTCATTCAACAATAAATATTTAGGTGCACGAGAAACTCTAAGGGTTGAGGGTTAAACAGTAGATAGAAAATCGAGAAATCCGACAATCAATGGATGTCTTAATTCAAGTGGAAAAATTAGGGATGGTAACGATAATTCTTACGCTCCTTAAGGGAGACTCCTTGATAGAAGTACTCCTCGAGGTTTGGTCAATGAGTAATACACCTCTAAGATAGTTGTTGCATGGTCCTCGAGATCAAATTTCGTGATCCGTAAAATTTTAATTGATGAAGTAATTATGCTTCCCTAATGATCAAGGTTCATTATAAACATAGTTGCAAACTGCAAGCAACCCAATCATTAGTAAAGGATGTTGTTATCTCTAGTGATCTAGAGAGATAGTGAGAGTTTGTGAAGAGACCAAGAAGGGAATAAAAACTAGAGGCAATTTGTAAGAGATGAATAATAAATCTGAAGAGAAGATTATCCGGAAAAAGAATCAGAAGGGAGACCAAATTCGGTCAGTATTCCTCCATTAACCGAGGTAATGGGTAAAGACAATCAACTGTGAAAATTACAACAATTTGGGCAGGCGAAATGGATGGTTGAGGGTGTGTCCCTCCCCAAATTGCAGCTACTCTTTAGCTGACTTCTGGGCATGCAATTTTAATGGGTAGAGGTGGCGTCCCTCCCCAAATTCGCAGCCAACTAACGCTGACCTCTGGGCATGCAATTTTAATGGGTAGAGGTGCTGTCCCTCCCCAAAATCGAAGCCAAATAATGCTGACTTCTGGGCATGCGATTTTCGATGCTAGAGGTGGTGTCCCTCCCCAAATTCGCAGCAGTAAAGGGTGAGAACGTGAAGGGTCCCAGAAAACTTCGGTAAGTTTTCCCCTCCCCTAAATCGCCACAGTAGACTCGTGGGAGTGAGGAGAACAATTTGTTGAAGAGAGAGAGAGAGATTCGTTGATCAAGGGATTAGAAATTAAGGAGAGTGTGAAAAGCTAAAACGCAGAGCGAAGGTGAGAAAAATCGTTATGCAAGGATAACTACTGGAAAAACACCCAAGGAAACTCGCCTTACCACCAGAAGCTGGGCAATGGATGGCAGTCTAGAAAACGCCCAAGAAATTTGTTGTGAAGGAAGCAAAACGCAGGGATCACCCCAAAATCTGAGGGAAGGTTTAGATGGATCCACAGTGAAATAAGCGCTGAGTAAAGAGGCAAAATTCGCTGAGTAAAGGTGGATAGAACCGTTGAGCACCGAGGGAAAACGCTGAGAAGGGACGGGTAAATGCTGAGGTAAAAGATCAAGTCGCTGGGCAATTTAGTTTTGCTTGATCAGAGACCGCTTGCTAAAATCAAGAGCTTCCGAAAGCGAAAAAGTTGGGTTAAACTACCCAAGCCATTCGCCGTTAAGAGGGAAAAACTCAGGGATTCACTGAAAATCTTGCTAAAGGGAAGAGAAATATATCTCACATAAACCATGAAGACTTTCTACACTCAGGAAGATTCAGACGAAGGATGAGCTTAAAATCCAGTGCTAAGGTAAAAATGCCAAGGAAGTGGAAAATGCAGAGACAAAAAGAAATTTCTGACCATAGAAAATTAAAGTGCTTAATAGAGGAAAAACTAAATCGCTGAGCAAGGATAAAAGAAAACCATTACAATTACTACAATAATTAAATCCATGAACATAATTTAAACAAATACAAATGAAATTGATTTATGAGTACTGTAATCGACGCTAGCTTGTTGATGTCCTTTGGCTGCTAGACATCGTCTTCGCTCCCACCTGCTAATCATCGGGACCTCACCGGTACCTCCCAACCAACACTAGGGATACTCTTCTTCCCCCTGAGCCCCCTAAGCGACAATGGGGCCACACACACAAACCAGAGAAATCTAGCTTCTACCTCGCTTCCCAAGGTTGAGCTACCACTCTCTATTCGAGCTGGGTATCCCAACTCCCTCAAGAAAAATAAGTCAAGAGAAAAATCTAGCAGCATAACCTTATGCATACCAGTCCTCCTCTTCCATTTCTTGTAAGAGTTCTCTTAGTGACTAGTTTCCAAAATGCACATTTAATTATTTTTATTAAAATTTTATTAGGAATATTCTTCCCCGTACACTTTTCACCTGATCCCTTAGCCTCCCCAGAGATTCATTTAATTAATTAAAATAATTTACCAATTTCCCTCACCCACCTAAAAGCATTCCTAAAAATGCTCCTCGATGTCCCTTTATTCCCTCACATTCCCTTAATGAATGACACCTTTCTTAAAGCTTAATTGAGTTCAAATTTGGAAAGTTATCTAGACTAGATTCCCTTCTATGTTACACATTCCTTTTGTATTTATGTTTACCCTTTTTGGTCTAAGTTATAAATTAGCAAGTTTTGCACATAGCCATAAATTAAAAAATTTCGGATAAATTCTTTCTCCTTTAATTTTTAAATTTGATTTTTATTCATCCCCCATTTATTAATTGATTAATTAGTTTTAGTCCTTATACCCCCAATTAGACCTATGCTCTAATTTGAATTAGCCTTAGCAAATTTTTTTTTCAGGGAAAATTTATAATTATTAAACTTTACTCATACAACTTTTATTTTAAGGATGACCAAGTCAAAATTGGATATTGTTTTCTAGGTACCTAGGTTCATTGACTCACCAGTGTTAAAACCCCTATATGCCCTTCAAGATGCACTACGTGCTCCAAGGGTGCCACTTTCCTTTATTCATTTTTTATTTATGTGACGATACCTTCAAGACGCATTGAGTGCTCCAAGGGTGCCACTCGTCTTTTGACTTATTTTTTTAGACTTGAAGCCCTTGGAGTCAATAATCCATCAGGTGATATTGTGGGAGACTAAGGTTCTCTAAGGAATAAGGACCCTGCCTTATTGCATGCCCTTTAGAATATTCATGGGTGATTTTCTCATTCTTCACTCACAACATCATGGATCTCTCGAACTAGGTAATCATTAACCTACAGTTCGAGCCACAATGATAGTTCTAGTAGGTTTTGGCAGGGCCATTGCCACACCTCTCCCTCAATATCCATGGTTTTCATGCATGGCCCCTTTACTCCAAATGTGAATCTGATTAGCAAACAATCGTCATCCTGCACCCATCAACGAACATGCCATCAATCCATAAACAAAATCATAATAGACTAGTCATATGACACATATGAAATAACAAAAACACAGAAACCATATATAGTCCACTCCATGTCTCGATCCGAAGTCCAAGGAGGCCCATCGATGCCATCAACATCCTCAATCTACCAAGAGTCTTGCATGTTGGAGTTACTTCACACACACCTATGATTTATTTTTCCTAAGGTTTTTCCTTGTTTATTAGTCATAATTAGTCATTATACAGTCTCTTATATTTTAGGGGAGAATATTTCACATGGAGAATATTCTTCTTTAGTTGACACTTCAGTTTGACTAGTTGAGTTGAGTTTAGATGTTGCATTGGTTTTATCATCATGCGACATTGGGATCATCACCATGCTAATTCGATCTTTCCTTTAGATCATTACCAAACTGGGGCATTAGCCTTGATTCCCCGAGTTAACTCCTCACTACTCTTTGTGTAGTCAATTAACTGAAGACTAGTTGACTAGTTAACTCAACTCGGTGGCAGTTCACTCCCGTAACTTTCTGAGAAACTAGTCTAGGTGGTCGTTCACTCCTGTAACTACTGGTGTGTGTCCAAATCACTCTATAACACCACTATGGTGCATTAGTTCACCTCTAGAGAGCACTCATTGATCTATACATAGTATATCATGTGTAAATTATTCATTATTCACAATGATTGATCATAATTCTTTCATTCTTTCTCTCCTTCTTCTTTCTCAAATTCTCTCTGCAAATGTGTGTATTATTGTTTAGTTAGATCCATTCTGTGCAGGTTCCATAGATTTACATGGTGTTAGAGCCAACAAAGTGCTAAGAAAAAGCTACACCAAATTATTTTTGCAGGTATTGAAGATTGAAGACAACATAAAGATGGAATTCCAAAAAGAATTCATTCTTACACCTTACAACTATTTTGGATGGAAGGAGAAAATAGCCATACATGTCTGAACTAGAGGGTTCTATAGGTTAACCTTGAATAAAGATACAGAACTGACATCAGCCATAAAAAAATCCAAGTACTTAAATCGCATGGATGAGACACTCGGAACAATTTGCAGTCTTATTTCTCTCGATCTCCTTTTTCATATATCTTCTTGTAAGACTTCCAATGAAGCTTCGAACACCTTGGAAGGGCTCTTTGGAAAACTTGATGAGATGAGGGGACACATGCTGGAGGTGGATCTAATCACATTGGATCCAAAAATCTTTGATAATATCCAATATTTCTTTACAAAATTCAATGATTTATTGTCGTAACTCAAAGCTTGCAGGGTTGATAAATCGAAGGAGGAGAAACAAATGGTTCTCACCATTCTCCCCAAGATTGGTCCTGAATTCTCTATATTTGTATCTGTTATCACTCCAAGAAACTCCTTAGGGTTGTAGGCTAAGGATGCTTGGTAACTTAAGAAATCATGAATAATGAAAGTGTGTGGATCAATGGGATAACTGAGGATGGCTAATGAGAAACTTATCATGCATTCGAATGAGCCAGTGCTTTTAGAAACCAATAATCAGATGCAGTAATTTGGAAGGGGGTATGAAGAACACTACTCTAGATAACCAAGTACATTAACATGCAGGGTCATACAAGATAGAAATATGGAATTCCAAAAGAATCTATCTTAGCACCTTACAACTATTTCAGATGGAAGGGAGTAGTAAATAGCCATAAATGTCCTAACCAGAGAGTTTTCCCACGTTGAACTCAATAAAGATAACCTGAGCATTATCCATAGAAAATCCAAGTACTTAAATCAGATAGATGAAGCACTCATAATTTATGCCTTATTTTCTCTTGATCTCCTTTTCATATATCTTCTTGTAAGACTTCCAATGAAGCTTCGAACACCTTGGAAGGTCTATTTGGAAAACATAATGAGATGAGGGAGACATATGATGGAGGTGGATCTTGATCACATTGGATCCAAAAGCCTGACATTATCCACATTCTTTACAAAAAATTCAAAGATTTATCATTGCAACTCAAAGCTATGTTGATGTAAAGAACCTCCCATTACGACACAACCATTCTAGCTCACATGCAATTTTTTCGTTTAAACAAATCACTTACAGACATTACCTAACTAATCCATTGAGAATGTGTTCTATGATTAATCCAAAAATTATTCTTACCCAATTCAACTTCACAATGAGGTCAAGATACAACATTAATAAGGACTTTAATCGGTAACCAGTGAACATATCCAACATCATGTTAAGCAAAAATTTCAAGAGAACAATGTCTACCCTCCCGATCCTAGTCTAAATTTAGGACAAAATCAAGTAGTGACTAAACGCAATCTTCTTCTATCTTAAGGGAGTGAACCACTAAATATACAAACCATCATCACAACACTAGGAGAGAGAAGATCGAGATCTGACTGAATATGTGAAACGACATTCCTCCATACCCTTACTTTTATTCTAGTCCCTCTTTTACTTTCACAAATATCAATCTCATTTAATAACACAAAACACTACTCGATCGAGAAAGAATTCTCCAACCCCATTCCAATTCACTAAATAATCATAAACATAACATGGCATGAAATTTTACTTTCACAAGACCTTGTCATAACTATAACCCAATAAACTCTTCATAACAATCATGCGACCCTCAAACAGGCCTTGAGATAAAGTCTACATAAGAATTAGTCATAAAAGAAGATTATTAATTCTATCTAAAAGTCATTATTATGGTATAAGTTAATGCACCTACCCAAGTCATATGAGGAGCCTTCTTAAGCTCTAGTTATTGCAGTTTAACACAAGTCAACAAGTCCCCACACAAACGTTTTACAACACCTATCGTAATTACAACTATACCTTTGATTGGAAAGGGATCCACAGTGATTGAATTTATTAAGGAATAAGACAATAAGTTGAGTGCAACCATAATTTATGTTTAATACACCCTTCTTAAAAATTAAATGATCTCGGTAAAGGTATTATTTTCTTCACCTGGATCATATAATTATTATTAATGTAACATACCGTGAAATCGTGAATTTGATCCTAATACTAACTAATTGTGATAAGTAAAACAAAGTTTTATTCTTTATTTTTAAAAGGATAACTTAAATGATATGTATTTAATATGGATTGAATCCACGCATTCATAACAGGTGTCAATCAACCAAGGGTATTAGTTGGAAGCTGAATTATTTCCTAATTATGAGACTTGGCTAAATAAACTCACTTTTAAGAAGGTAATCCAATCTACTTTAACTGCATAGTCATCCTTAAAATATAGATATCCCACCAAATAAAGGTAATAGATCTACCCCTCCAATACATACGTACCAACTTGTGGAAAACAATTTGTTGACCCACTCAACTAAACACTACTATAGATAGTTATATGTCAACGCTATTATAAGATAATTTATACCCAGCTTAGCACCTAGTCGATCCTGCTTTAGAATTATGGAAACAAGCCGCTCAATCTTGAACTGATAGCAAGGCGTTCAAAAAATATTGGTATGTAAAAATCAAGAAGAAATACTGGAACATAACTCATAATCGTTACCTTTAATCTCAATGTTAAGGAAAATAAAGACCCTTGGGTCCTCCGTAAACTTGATGTGAAGATATCATCGTTCGTCTTACAGATTTATAGGCAATATCTAGGCCTGTATACCGTGGACTCTTACACTCGAAGTTATAATGAGATTAAACAACGATTACTGTGCAAAAAGGAAATGAAACGCAAAATAAATAGTTGAGCCAACCATCATAATATCGCTATAGTACATTGCACTATCAACTTCAATAATAACATTGTTGTCAATACAAATTTTATTGCAAACGTTCGCCTAACAATATTTCTGCGTAGACAAAAGGTAAAAGGCGGTAAGGGCATGGGTGGAATCACTGTCAGTAAAAGTTAAAAATTTAGCAGAGATATAATGGCTAAAATGTGCAGTCGACCGAGGTATAAGTAGAGGGTGATTTCTCAAGGTAAATTCACCCACAATTAAAACAATGATATGTCAAGAAATTCTCATGATTAAATATACCTATAGGAGTACAATCCAAATACTTTGAAATGTCATCTGAGTGGGAAACGCGTTTTAATTCATCTTCACTAAAATGAAAGGAGCTAAGATCGTAGTGGTTGTAATGCACGCTAGAGACAGGAACGACATGGTCAGACACATGACGACAAGATTACACGCAAAGATTTACCATGGAATAAAATGCCCAGGCCGAAGGAAATCACAAAGAATAAACACAACTCAGCAAGGATAGCCGCATTAACAAGGAAAAACGTTGAACTCCAAAGGAATCGGGCTTCCACCAATGGTTAACTCGATTATGCTCATTGCCTGCAGACGATCCCATCTAATAAAAAGAGATGAATAAGATTGCATGCAACATGCAATTCGGGTTGTTTCCAACTGCTAACCCTGTATTCCAACCATTGTAAAACGGTATAAGCAATGAAGTTGGAAGGTCTTCAACAACCTGATCGGGCAAAACAACACCATGAAAAAATAATTTAAAATGCAGGCAACAAAAGCCAAATTTAATTAACGCCCCACACATAAAAAAAAACTCTAAAATAAAAATGCCCTCACTTCACTGCTACCGAATGAATAATGCCTCAGATATCAAATAAAACGAAACTTCCACGACACCCAATAAATTAAAATAACATGCCCCACTGTCAAAATAATAAGGACGCTACCAAAATCAGAATAATGTGCTAATTTATAGGAATGCTCAAGATGAGGGAAGAACGAAGGGTCCCAACGAACTGCCAAACACTTACAACGAAATGACAATCAAACACCAAACAAAAGACATCCAATGCATTGGCAATGCATGTAAAGCAGTTGAATTATGCATAAAAGCCACAAGGGGAAGAATACATTGAACCTATCTTTATTACACTACAAGAAAGTATTTGAAAATTTATATACCATCGATCCATCTATATCTGCTGACTCAAGATTCCCTTGATAATGATTTTCTGCCAATCGCATAGAATTAGCATGCACTACATATATCACCAATATTTGATACCAGTGTAGACCATCATGCATCCTATTCAACTGAATTAATTAAACAGAACTATACCGCTGTTTCCGCTTCCTGAGATGTCCCGCTTCATGCTCAAGGCCTGCATCTACGCCGCGATCCTGGCCCATGCTCTTCTGGGGCCCTTACCGGGCCGACTGCGAGAAAGTTTTCCACCGGTACCCTCCCAACCAACTTGGGGGTACTCTTCTCTTCCCCTTATCCCCCGAAATGCAAGGCCACATTAAGAACTGTGAGATAGACTAGGCCGCCTCACCACCTCCAAGGCTGGCTACCACTCTAATACAGCTGAGAAAACTCCAACTCCTCACAAGAAATCCATTGGCGACACACCGTAGCGAATGTTACGCTTAACTGTCTCCTCCCCTTCCTTCCTTCCCTTATTTTAGAGTAGAATTTTGAGACTAACCTAAATCCTAAATCATTAATTAATTAATTTTAATGACAACACTCTAAACAGTCACCATCTAAGTGTCACATGCCTCTCCTCGGGTTCTCCAAAATTAATTTTCACAATTAAAAGTGACTCAAATTCCTCTACTCCCCCAGTAAAATCACCTCCTTCCAATTACTCCCTAAATCTATCTCTTCTTAGCATAACTCCTTAAATCTCACTTCCTCAAAATTCACTCCTTAATCACTCCTTAATTTACCCCTTAAATTACTCCCCAATTTACTCCTTTTAATTTAATTCCCAATTTTATTCTATTATTTAATTCTCCTTGCTATTTTTATTTTTGAAACCCAAAAAGATAAATGCACATATTGATCTTTTCATTATATTTCTAAAACCCTAACTTTTATACCCCCACACTCTAATAATTTTATTTCTTCTTTTACTTTAAAGACTCATGGGCTCTACTAAATTAATTCCCTCACTTTTATCCCTTTAATTTCTAATTAAGATTCCTAATTTAACACCTAGGAGTGGGTTTTAGCTATGCCCTAGGCCTATTTTTGTGAATCTTTCTTGTGTATTTTTGTCAATTTAACTCTAGAGATGTTTTGTTCTAGGTGCTGATTTGAAATGTGCTTTATACTTTAATATAGTTTCTTTGGCTAATTTTATCGTGGGTTAAGGTCTTAGGCCATTTAAGGTCTCCCCATCATCTCCATGCGACGCAAGTTCTTCTGTGGACACTCACGTGCTCCAAGGGTCTCCACTCACCTCGCTTTGCTTCCGCCAGACAGCAATTCTTCAGGATGCACCACGCTCCAAGGGTGCTACCCCGGCTGGACTTACATTCATACACGTTCTCTGTGATGCAACACGGCTCCAAGGGTGCCACTTACTGACTTGACAGATTGGTAGACTCTTTAACTTCGATCAAACACTCCACCTGTGTGAACTTGTAGACTATATTCTAAAGAATAAGGCCCTCCTTATTAAGTGCTTCCTAGAATCATTTGAGCGATCAGTTCTAGATTCTCACTTCCTCACGCAGATTGTGGATCCTCTCGAATCAGGGTAATCGTTTAACCTGTACTTTGAGCCATGGCCTGAATGCTAATAGTCAGTAAGTGTGGGTCACAATACACTCTCTCCTTCAATCTCCTGAACCTCCATGTGTGGCTCTATCTATATGTGAGTTTGGCCTGCTTACTGTCAAATTTACATCATCGTCCTTCATCATGTCATCATGTCAACAACATATCATGGAAATCAATAGCATATCAACAAAACCACACAATATCACTATAAAAACAACTCAAATAGGCCACTCCTCGAATTAATCGAGTCCAAGGGGGGTTCTACCGATGTTTCTACATCCTCAAGGTCCAAACCCTCCACACTCAATAAAACTCGAGTCAATAGAACTTGTCTACATCAATGTAGTAAACATCATGTCATATAACTTAACGATCATAATGAAGGAAAAGTTTTATCATCATAAAATCTAGACACTTGCTTGCAAGTGATCCTAAAAGAATAAAAGTTTTGGTAAGTGCTTTAGATGTTAATATAAATTTGATAAATCAAGGTGAGAAACAAATGGTTCTCACCATTCTTCCAAGATTGGTCTTGAATCTCTATATATTCATATCTATACATTCCATATCAGCTATTCTCCTCTTGGATTCGAAGATGCCTTCTCGAGGACTTTATCAATCCTTGACACAAGAGTATACAAATTTAAGCTCACTAACATGGGCACAACTGGGGCTCCATGGGCATATGCACTCACCGCGGGGCATGATGGAAGCCACATATTAGAAATATAAAGATACAAAGATAAATGGAAAGCCCATGCACATCCAAATAAGGAAGCACATGGCTAAAAACCTTCTCACCATGCCTCCTCGGATCCAAAGGGGAGAAATTATTGTACTATCACAAAGGATTTAATCTAGAATCCACATGCATGAAAATTAAATTATATCTAATGTCTCAAATACTCAGAAAAAACTGAGATCGTGATTCCTAAGGTGAAAATAAGAAGAAGCTAAGATTCCAATTATATAGTAACCTTCATGGGTCCTTTTCCACATCCATTTATCAACAAAGAGAGGTTTGTTCTATTTTTTTTGATAAGTTTCACATTTCCATTTTGGATCACTTTTCCTGTGAAAAATATGAGCTCTTTCAACACCTCAAAGATTCTTAAAGCCTTGCTGAGACACACCGAAAGAAGATCAAAGTCTTATAAACTGATAACGGGAGAGTATGTGAATCATGAGGTCCATAATCTTTTCCTTGAGGCAGGGATTCAAATAAATAATAGTTTCCTATACTCTGCAACAAAACGAAGTTGTTGGGTGGAAAAATAAATATCTAAAGGAGATGGCATCTCGTGACTCGCATGGTACCAATCACCACCTGACTATGGGTCAATCACTTTCTAATTGTGCAAATATATCCAAACAAGTCTCCTACAGATCCTCACATAAGAATAATACCTCTTATTGTAGGCTTTTTGGAGCAGCTCAAAACCGAGGTGACCTAATTTTTGTATTTTTGGTTCACGTGCTTGGGCCAGGATTCCCTCTTAAAAGATGAAGGCACTTGATCCATAGAGCATTGAGTGCATTTTTTTTTGATACCTCGATGGTTTGAAGGGAAATGGACTCGTTGATATTTCCTTGGACCAGATATTCATTGAGCGAAGTGTCCAATTGAGGAAAGTGTCTCGCATGCACTCTTTAACAACCGCATGTAGACACCTTTATTCTTCCACTTGTCTGAGATGATGAGTATGCACATGATGAATATTCTTTAGATACCTCAGCCTCATTGAGAGGACTCAAATGACTCGATTCAGAAGTTAGTACAAATTAAATGTAGAGTCGAGTATCCAAATGCACAAGCAATCCAAAGAAGAGGCCCAAGTAGGCACAAAAAACTCTTCAGGTCATAGGGATTATTACCGATGATCCAGTTGATATTAGGAGGACTTGATCTAATTTTTAGGAGCCCCTGTATTGAACTCTTCCACTTCCATTGAACCATTGGTTCCTCCCATAAACTCCTTTCTTTGGTTTTATCTTCATATCCACAAGGATATGGGGAGCCTGTTGAACCTTTTGGGGAATCACTCATGTGAAGGAGGCACGACTCCTCCCCGAAACTGCATTTGGGATATGGTCTTTCCTCCTTTGGGAGGAAACTACATATGTATATGGGTCTACAGCTTTAATTGCGAGAGTGCAATGGATAGATATATTGAAAAGCATAAATCTAGGCTTGTTTCAAAGGTTTTCAGTAGGTCTAACGTGATACCATGATGAGACTCCTGCTCTGTTTCAATGTAAGATGATTCCATAACGATTGGCACTTTCCATTGTAACAACCAAAGGATGTAGTCCATTGATGGATGAATAATTCATTTCTTCATGGTGAACTTTCACAGGAGATCTACATGGAGTAGCCCTGGGGATTTATATAGGATTCATCTTTGTTCTCGGGAATCTAAGAAGTCTCTTTATGGGCTCAAGAAGGCCTTGAGGGAATGGTAGGCCAATATGGACTCCTACCTATTGTCGCTATATAACTTTGTATGTTTTAAATCATACCCAAATGTCTACATGCCTGGGATAAATTGATTCACTTCTACTTCTTTAGTTTGTACGCTTGGATGATTTGTTGATCATCTATGGTTCAACTCTCACGACACAAGAAATTAAGAGGATTCTATATGATATATATTTTTATGATGTATATGGTCTCAAGGGACATTTCTTTTCGACTCGAGACATCAATATGCATCTTAGGCATCAAACTATCTCAGCCAAGTATGTAATGTAAATATCCTTTCGAGAGATTTCACATGACATCAAAGTCTGCTCCAATTCCTTTTCTATCAGGTGTCAAAGTTGAGGATGGTGGGGAGACTACAATGGTTGAAAATACACTATACAAACAACTAGGGGAGCTTATTGTATCTCACACACTCTAGACTATAACTCTCATATGCATTTGGCATGGGCCTAAAATTCATAGATGATGATAATGATAGGAACCATCACCTTGGGATTCATTATGTAGAAATGTGACTCTCACTAGATCCTCATCGAGTTTACTGATCCCAGAATCCCTGGATGGTGATATAACTCCTGATTGCAAGTCCACACCGGGTTAGCTTCCTACCTGGCCTTTGGTTTCTCGCCCATCTGATGGAGAAATAGGTGTTTCCATTTCTTTATCTTCACTAGTGCAAAGATAGAGGGGTAGAACATAACTATTCAAAGTATGTATTACAAAATTTTCTCACCTGAGTCAGAAATTTAGGTTTCATCACCTAATCGCCATCCTGGGTGTGATAAATCCAGAGCACTATGAATTTCAAGGATATCCAACAGAGGCAATGGATGAAGCACATAGAGATCATATGCACTACATCCAAGACTTACATCCATGAATAAGAGCCCGGCCCTATCCATGTACTGTACATTGACTGAATCTGACTGCTGTAATCAGATATTTGCTGCTACTAATATGGTCTCATTGACTAGAATATATGGATTGTGATCTCATATCTCGGCCCTCATTCCATGATAGAGGCATGCCCAAATTCGGCCTTATACTTAGTACAGAATGTAATAATATGGACTACTAATTTATTAATATATGGACAGTAATGCATGGTCCCCATTAATCTATAATATCCGGTTATATGAATCTAACTTTAAATAAACTCTTCATTACAATCTCTGCATTTCGATATAGAGAACAACAACATAGTTTTGTTGTGACAACATTGTTCTCTTATTTTTTGATACAAGCAACTTCTACAATAATGTTTTTATTTTTTAAACTAACATCTAAAATTGGATTTTCATGCATAGAGTTATACAATGGTTGTTACATTCATGGAACCATTTTGTATATGACCATTATTTTATGTTAATGTATATATTGATGAAATCCATGGTGATTAAATTTGAGTTTATTTAAGATGTATTTTGGGATGTATTGTAAGAAATTCATGATGCAAATGAAACTCAACTAATGAGATTATGAATAAACTATATTATATTTTATTTAAAGGAAAAAATGTAAGGGTTGATGTAACCTAATGATTTCCTCTCATCACATGTCAATTGTAATAGAAATATATATAAAAAAAGACAATCTTGTTACTAGGAAGAATTATTGGGTACATGCACAACATATTAGAATATGGTGTAAAATGTTGAAACTTAGAAAATCTAATTAAAGATTCCAAAATATATAACCTTAATTCATTAGAAAATTATATAAATAAAAAAAATCACTAATAATGGAATGCTAGCTTTCCTCTTAAAATATAATGCATATGTTCTCATTAAGATGTCATTTTAATATCTAAATGATATAATTTCTTAAAACAAATTACTTTTCACATTGGTTTCTCCTTCAAGGATCTCAGGGCCAAAAAATGAAACCACCAAGTTGTTTACTATAAGTTTTGGTGGTTTCAAGTCCTAATATTTTCATAAATTTTATTGGCATAGCATTTTTTAATGCCCTAGAATCCAACATACAATTATGCAAAAACAATTCATGATTTGTTTTTTTAAAGTAACCACTTTTTCTTCATAACTTGAGTTGGTTGGGTTCCTTTAGGAGTTCCATGTGGTCACATACTTGGATTTGAATGATTTTGATTAATGGGATTTGAATTGGTTAGACTTTAAATTAGGTTACTTTGAGTTGGATTACTTTTGGCTTATTTTTGAAATTGTTTACCCCTACATTTGTAAGTAACCCAATCCTTCTCACAAATTCTCCTCTTGACTTCCTCTTGGGATGGATTGGGTGATAATTCCCTATCAATGATTCTTTCATTTGTTTGATCATTAGAAACATTGTCGATCATACTTGTCCATTCACCCACATAATTATTTAGATCATTTGGTTGATCAATATTAGCTTAA
>SNQJ01S0148066.1:6646-18396 GCA_010110895.2 Picea sitchensis
TCTGTTCTTTTCTGAATATCAGTTTGCAGTAGATATTGTACAAGGTTAGAATTTACACAATTATCTAGTAGGATTTTGTGTCTCGATAAGCCCTATTTTCACCCTGATAGGTGCTTGAGCTCAATTTAGGTGCCCAGGGATTTATTTTTAACCCTTTTTCATTTTTCCAAAACCAGTTAGGTATGTTCCTTCATCTGTAGGTTTTATAACTTGGCCATCTTGTCCCATGCAGGGAAAAACAGGTCCTCTGGCCTCACTAATTTCTCTAGTCATGAAAAAAATAAATCTTTTACTAACACATACACTCTCCAATACATGCGAAAAAACTCATTTATATTTGTTTCTATCATATTTATAACAAAGGGATTGGAAGTTGGTTCAATACATGGGAACCCAATTGCTTGAAATTACTTGAATTATTAATATGAAAATTCAAAATAGATCCTTAATTGAAATTGCAAAGTGTGACATATGAGATTCACACTTGGGTACTCACATATGCTTACCCATTAGGTGGTGCATTTTCCTATCCACTCCTATGCTACATTCACATGTGACCCACCCAATGATGATAGGATACCTCTCAAAAAATTATATAATGTGATGTACCACCTTCCCACATTCCCCCTCACCTTAGCACAAATGTTGGTGTCTCTAGGATGTGTAGCACTTAGGTGGGGTCCATAGGTGTCTTCTCTTCCCTACTCTTGAGCCCTTGGTCAATAGTTTTGTTCAATTTAACCTTTGAGGCACCCATTTGGGGCATTTCATGGGTCCATAGGGGGACACCAAGCCTTTAGTTGGGTTCATAGTTGTTTATGAGGCCTCATTTTATGTCAATAACAACCCAAATTCATTTTGGACTTGTTATTTATGGAGTCAATTTGAGTCAAAACCTTATTAACCTATATAATATCTTGGGAGGAATTTAATTGTAGGTTTCCTTAGATTTTCATAATTTCAAATACACAACACATAAAAAACAAATCATGGATCCGATGGCACTCAATCAATAGAAAGGGTACAATGGTTCCATATGACTTAGACCCTCCAACAATGAACCTAACATTCAAATTGCACACCTTTAGGTTTTTCCTTTACTTCTTTATACCATTCAATTCCTTGATGTAATGTCTATTGAAATCTCTTATCTTTAAGCTTTGTAAAACCTATAACTTGTAGGTATGCACTTATATTATCAATCTATATTCTTCCATCTCTCTCTTTCCCTAGGTTTTCTCAGACCGATCATCTCCATCACCTCTATAGGAATCTCTTATGGCTATATTGGCTCAAACCTTGTAAATTTGATTGATTCATCCAAGGGCTTCGTAATTTTCTTAGTTATAATCATATGACCTTGGACATTTCAACCCTACAAACTCAAGGGTAGTTCCATCATATCTAGTGCAAGGGAAGTATCATCCCTCTTGAGGGAACTAGGGTCTATTTACTAAGAATGTTTAATTATTTATCTTTACATCAGTATAATTAATGTTTTATTGATTATATATATATATATATATATATATATATATTGTACATTAAGTTAATTCTTGTATTGTAAATTAGGTTTTCATGTGTATGATCATTTGGGTCATGGCTCACTCTTAGAGACCTATCACAACTCTCCACTTAATTTCCATAACAATAATCCACAGGGAACCATTTTATCTCTATATTGCATTAATGATGAGAGGAAACAAGCCTCCACACATACTTTGGGATATCATACCCTATTCAGTGGAAGATTCTCTCATGAAATTGGGACATTGGCTCATGCTATAAGGACCCCTAGACCATTCCCGTGCATTTATTTCTTGCCTCCTTCCTAGAAACTCACTATTATCCCCATGTTATGGATATAAACTCCTATGAGGGGAAATGTTACATAGCATTTGAGATTCTCACTTGGGTAATCACATATGCCTACCAACTAGGAGGTGAATTGCATCGTCCACACATGTCCTACATTCATATGTAACCCACCTAGTTATGATATGATACCTCTTAATAACTATTATAATTTGATGGAACACCTTTGTGAAACCCCCCTCACCTTATCTTATATGTGTGACCTCTCTAGGATGTCTACCATATAGGTGGGTCCTTGGCTGTATTATCCCCCTTAGTAAAATCCCTTGGTTTCCATTTTGGTTCAATTTGACCATTGAGGTAACATTTGGGGTATTTATGATCTAGGTGGATATTGGTGACCACCTACCTATTCCAACTAGATCCTTTTGACAATTTTAGTTTAGCACGTTCTTTTGTAATTCTTTGTAATTGCGGGTTCTACACTTTCATGGTTGTTTGAAGCCCTACATATCTTCCAGGTGGGTATTGGTGGCCTCCCACCTAATCCAACTAACTTATTTTGAAAGTTTTCATGTTAGTACATATTTTTGTAGTTCCAGGGCCGTTTTGGGGCCCTAGACATTTTTTTTTAGATTTCCATAGTAAAATTGCAGACAAGGTCATATTTTGACAACATAATGTGTATTTCTCAAAAATACCTTTCTAACGGGCTATCACATGCCTAAAACAGAGATCGTATGAAAATGTTACGACCCCGAGAAGTTGAGGTACCAACTTACCCATTGGGGCCCACATAACTTCTGGTGTTTCATCTCCTAGGGTTAGTTTTTTGGATGTCTTGGGTTTTATAATTCATGAGTAATGTTAAAAACGCATCTAAAGACTCATTGTAATCATTCTTATTAGACTGATGCACATAGAAGCCACATCTCTTCTCAAATATAACTACCCCCATTCGAGCAAGTTGTTTTCAGTTTTGGAGTTTTATAGTTTCATCCTATTTCATTTATTCAATAGAAGTCATTGTTCACTGGATATCTATTATTTTTCTCTATATCTTTGTGTTAGTGTATTCAGTCAGTTATTTATTTCTTTCCACTCATAAATCTGGATTAGTGGTATCAGAGCGGCCTGCTCTTCATTTATTTTTCTTCGTGCATATCCCCAATAAGATCTGGGTACAAGAAGTTGGGACTCGAACCAGTCGAGCCTTTGCAAGATCGGTCACACTAAGCCCGACAAAAAATCATGGGGGACAAGAATAAATATGATGGAGCAAGAGATCATTTTAAACTATTTCTCGAGGAATCCCTTGCATGACAAAGGAACGAAATTATGGAAAACTTTCCATAGATCCTTTAGCGGCTACCCACAAGAAACACATGTTCATCAAGTGGCCATGCAACCTCCTTCAAGGTACAAGTAAATTTGTATATTCCATTATTTGAAGGATTGATAGATGCAGATGCTACAGATAAATGGTTGAATCTTCTTGAAGGTTATTTTTCGGTCCACAATTTTTTCGATAGGGAAAGGATTACTTTTTAACTCCTCAAGGTCATTCCCCATGTTAAGGACTAGTGGGATACTTACTCCGGGAAAAGGGCCATAAATTAATCTGAAATATTTGTGGTCTCCCCCACATGGTATTCCTTCATGGATGCCATTAAATAACAATACTACCCTATTGGAAGCTACGAGGACTAGTACACAAGATGGACCCCCCTGCGTCAGGAAATGGACCAGACAATACATGATCTCAATAGAGGTATTCAGGTGGTTGGACCTACCAATGAAACCACACCCTCAAACCTACATGATTGGATGGATTTGCTAAGGAATAGATATACGCGTCATCCAACAATGGCGTCTTCCCTACGACATCAAGCCCTTCAAATATGAGGTATTGTGTGATATTTCTTCCCTTGAAGTTTGTGATGTTCTTTTAGGACAACCATATTTGTGGAAGAGACATGTTGTGTATGAGTCTAGACCCCACAGTGTTATTATTACTTTGGGTAGACAATTGTACAGGATACTAGAGGTAGCGTCACCTATCGTTATTTCTTTAATCTATGCTAAATAGTGCAGTAAGGTCATTTCATAGACTGGGAAGTTCATCTTCTTTGTGATTACTGGTCACATTCAATAGAAGGTCTTCACCACATATTTGGCCTCTACACAAAGACTCTCTTTGCAGCATAAGAAAGTGGATGCAATTATGGAAGAGTACAAATACATCTTCTCCTCACCCACCAGGGTACCGATGCACTTCCAAGTCAAGCATCCAATTGATCTAACCCCCGATGCACCTATGCCTAATGGACCAATTTATTCTCACTCGATGATGGAAAATGAAGAAATAAAGTGTCAAATCCAAGAGCTTCTTCAAAAGGGGAACACCACACCCAAATTCTCCCCTTGCAAAAGCCCAATTATACTGGTGCAGAAGAAAGACGGGGCCTGGCTTCTCTGCATTGATTACAGAGAATTAAACAAAATCACAGTCAGGAATCGATATCTAATTCTCCAAATTTATGACCTTCTTGACCAACTCAAGGGGGCCAAGTTCTTCAACAAGATTGATCTAAAGTCTGGCTACCACCAGATTCCCATAGAACCGACTGATGTATGGAAGAGAGATTTCAAATCTAAAGAAGGCCTCTTTGAATGGCTAGTGATGGCCTTTGTCCTAACAAATGCACCAACAACTTTCATGAGGTTGATGGATGATGTATTGAGACCCTTCACCAACTCTTTTGTGGTGGTATATCGGGATGACATCCTCATGTTACAAGGAAAAATACTCGATGGAATGGATTAAACCACAACAGATGGAATGACTATAGAAATCTACTCTAATCCCAAGTATGCTATATAAATGTAAATTATAACAAGACAAGATAAAGAGCCTACCTCATCCGGACGTTTGATGAATACCACCGTTGAACACACAACTCAAATATCTATACCTACAACTTGTCCTCAACAACCAAGATATGCATGCATATGGAGATAATATATAAATTTACCACATACCATAGCATAATCCATTAACATTCATAACAAATATGCCCATGGAATAATAATTCAAATATTTGTAAGACATCAATTGGACGCAAAAAGAGTATTTCTATTAAAATATGATCAACATAAGGGTATGAATGACAAACTTTTGTTTCGGAACATCTTAGAACTAAGAAACTAAGTCACTTCTAGTTGGTCCTCCACCAAAGGCAAGATCATATTAGAGAGACAATGAGGTTCTTCATCAAAGAGGGAAGAGCTTGGGGGTTGAACAATGTGCTCATACTTTAAAGGAAAAAGGGATGTAGACTCAATATGCAGTGAATAATTTCTCTAGAGTAACTTTTCTCTCAAAATTTGAATTCTTCTCCCTTTCCATGGTTTGGATATGGCCCATTTTATAGCCTTCAAATGGAACTGAAGGGTCGAGTTGGGACGTTTCCAGTATATGGAAGGTCAAGGATCATGGATTTCGTGACGTGACATGGAAACCTAACACAATTTTTAATTTTGGGAACAAAACCCGATGCATGTGGGCTATAATGGTGCAACATGTGTATAAACATGTTGTATAACTATTAGGGTGCGTATAAGTGGAAAAATATGTTTTTAAGCTCCGAGAAGTGAAAAGGGGGACTTCAAGTTTGCATAGGGAAATGGAAAAGGTTGTTGGGTATGTGTTATATTCTTTGCACGAGTAGTAGTGTCTGAGCATTTTCCCCGGGCGCATAGGGGGGACTACTAGCCTCCCCCTACCCAAGGGTTTGCGGGCAGCGCCCCCGAAATTTATTTATTTTCTCATCGGGACCGCATTTTCGGGACCACATTATATTTAGGTGGTTTTTAGGCACATGGTTTCTTTGTCGATGGTTTTCTATTTCTGATTAAGGAATTAGGGTTTTGGACTAATCCAAGTCATTGGGTTACGGTTTTGGATGCTGCTAGATCCTATATGTATTTTGTATTGTAAACATTGTAACACAATGAATGAATATAGAATATGTTGGTTTTCCCAGTTTGGATTTCCAGGGGAAAAATATCTGTGTAATGTTTGTATTTTCCATTGTATCTTTTATGTTCTTTTTTGAATATTTGTTTTCAGTAGATATTGTACAAGGTTAGAATTTACAAAGGCCTTCTGAGCAAGTTGCATGGGTGAGGAAAATCTCTCTACATCTTTAGCAGAACTTGGGAGGATCACATACAACATATTCAATAGGTTTTGAGCACTCTCCGGCAGCACAAGATATATACCAACTTGGAAAAATGCTCCTTTCGCATGAACAGGGTCCAATATTTGGGCTATATTGTTGATGAACATGGGATACATGTGGATCCATCTAAGATCCAAGTCATCCGTGACTGGCTATCCCTAACCACACTAACCAAGCTTCGAAGCTTCTTGGGAGTTGAAAACTTCTATTGACTGTTCGTGTTGGGATTCTACCATATTGCATGGGCCCTTAGCCAAGTGACCAAAGGCAGTGGCAAGGAAAATTTCACATGGGGAAAGGCACAACAACGAAAATTTGATGATCTGAAGCACCAGTTATGCTTAGCTCCAGTACTCTCTTTACCTGATATGAAACAATCATTCGAGATTGAGACTAATGCATCCGACTGTGTTGTAGGTACATTTCTCACTCAACATAGTCATCTAGTAGCATACCATAGTGATACATTCTCATATACTATATGAAAATACCCCACCTATGACAAGGAAATGTATTCCATTGCATAAGCCTATCGTCAATGAAAAAATTACATTTTGGGAAAGGATACAGTCATCCACACTGATCAAAATACTTTGCAGTTCATACAGACACAAGGAAGTTACAGAACAACCACCATCGGAAGTGATCTACATACCTATAGTAGTTCCATCTCAACTTCAAGTATAAGACAAGGAGCACAAATCATGTCGCTGACTTCCTCAGTTTACCTCTCGTGGCTACACTCAACACCGTTCTCCATTCCTATGGGCATGAGGAATATGAGTGGCCCCAAATTTATCAACAAGATCCTGACTTCGCCACCACCTATTAGTTCTTTGGTACAAACATGAATGTCTCTGATTTTCACATTTAGGACGGACTGTTATGCCATCTGGGCCACCTCTGTGTTCCTTTAAGAGAGCGTGCAAATATGATTTGGGAGGCTTGTTGGCATAGGGGCATACCTAGGGTTCAACACTTCAACAATGCACCAACAAAACCCTAACTATCGACCCTTTCGAAAACACCTACGAAGCAAATGAAGTCTCACCTGAGGTAGAGGAAGGGGGGGTTGTAGGACTCAGGTCTCTACAACCTAGTTGGGACACATATCTATGATTACAAAACTTAAAAAATCACTTATCCAATCAATATGCATTAGTTCATAAGTCCCATTCACATTGCAGATTAAACCCTAATTACATATCAACACAGTAGCAACCAAGATCGAGTATTTTCAATCACCTAGCACATAAACAACATGATAAATATTGCACAAAGCACATTGGAACATGGGGTATATGTGGTTCACCCCATTGTGGGGCTACATCCACTAACTTCTTCTTCTCTTCTTTATTAATCTTTAATATTTCTACATTCTTTGGCTCCTGCGCACAAATCCATAGAGCCCAACTGAAGGACAGGAGATCTGCGCATAGCCCGCCAGATCCTCCTTCCCAAAATTAGGTCAAGGAACAAAGCCAACTTCTTAATAGCACAAAGAATTACACATTCTGTGCACAAAGCCTCTTACAATTGTAGCATTGAGCCATAACAAATCAATACAAAACTTATTTAGCACCTTTTACATATTCTTGCACGAAGCCAACTTAGACAGACTTCGGTCCAAGTCCTATCTACTTATTTATACATTAAAAAAAGGCCTAAACATGGGTAAACTCATGAGATGACATACCATACCCATTACATAAACCCTAAAAACCCAAAAATCCCGCAAAACAGGTGAGATCTTGCAATCTCAGCTCCGCCTAGGCGCTCCATATTCGACCATCCTGTCAAAGTCCAAAAAATGGTCAAACATAACCAATGTTTCCTCAAAACTTGGTCAAGGGCCAACAAGCCCCCAACACTCACCTGTGAATCGTCTTGAGTCACTCAGATCTAGGCATGACTACCTGGAAGGCCTCAATCTTAGCTTGAGCTGCCTCAACTTGTTGTTTCGCTACAGCCTCCTGCTCGATGAAATCTTGAATGACTTCCATGGTAAGAGGCCCTTCTAGATGATGTTCCATTGTCGCAACCAATTGGTCTAGCTGCGAGCCTTGTCCTTCAACTTCTTCAAAAATCATGTAGGCTTCATCCTACACTGGCTGGAGTCTCTATGTCACTTCCATAAACTTTCTCTAGATGGAAATAACCTGCTGCTAGACTGCCCATTGTTCTTGCGACCTATTCATCTTCTCAATAGCAGTAAGAAAATTCATCTATGTTGTACGGTGGATTCTTGTTGCTTCACCTCCTGGAGTTATTCTTAAAATTCCCTCAACTTCAAATATTCTATAAGGAACTCATAAGTATGCACACTTCAATCATTCAGTTTCTTACACTCTGAGACAAGTTCCCAAATTCTTTCTACTTCGTTCCTGGAAGCTTCTTCCCTCTGATCGTGCACTTCTTGCAGAATGCTCGACACTGCTTGGATTTATAGCTCAATTACTCTTGCTTGAAGTTGTTGAATGGCCTCAGTTTGCTTCCCCACTTGTATCTTTGTTGACTCTTATTCCTCCTGTGCTAAGATCGACACAAAGCAAACTGCTATAGTTACTTCCTCCTTGATTGCAATCTTCTCTACGAGTCATTGGTCTTTTCCTTCTTGTATCTTCGCATTGTTCTGTTCGAACTTCACCTGAATTTAATTTTACTCCTTCTGTGCAACTCAAATTTTCTCTAGGACCTCCTCTTTTTCTTGGTTTAAGGCCTCTATGGCCTGCTCCTTTTCGTCTTGGAATTGACGGAGTCGAGCCTCTGTTACATATACCAGCCTTCATAATTGGGTTGGATCATCACCCAATTCTACACTTTCTGTTGAAGACGGAGAAATAGGCACCGCATGACTCGAATGGATAGCTTGTTGGATGTCTTTGAGCTCCTTCTCTATTCTGTCATACATTGACTCCTTTGCTCCATGTTTCTACAAGATGTCTTATGAAGCATCCTTTATAGATGTGATGATGAGCTCGATATCATCCACTATGAGCACATTCTATGACTGAGGCTTATTGGCTTGGGTCTTCTTCCGTGCTGAGAGTATCTGCGTAGAAACCTTCTTTTTCTTTGATGTATCGACCTCTATAAGGGGATCCTTTGGCAGTGTCACTTCGCCTTTCTCTTGCTTGTCTCCTTCTTCCCCTCCTTCCTCTTGGTTTACTTCTTCTCCTCCTCCTCCTCCAGGTGAGTCAGGTGTAGTTTCCTCCGATGCGTTGTCCTTCTCATCACTTTCTAGGTTCTACACTTCCTCCTTTTTCTTCTTTTTCTTCGTTTTGCTCTGTCCATCAAGTTCAACCCGGGTGACCAATGGACTTCCAATGATGTCGGGGGCAGAGAGTTCAACATCTTCCACTGGTACAAGGAATTCTGCTGGCCATTCCTTAGTGATCTCTTCCATGTCTTCCTCGGTCAAGTTATAGTAAGACTACAGCTCTTCCTTACTTTCATCCCTACGTGCGGTCATGTATATGAAGTGTCGGTTTGTGTGGAAATTCGTGAATGGTCTGTACTATGGAGTGTATTTGGTGTCATTTGGCGGAATGATTCAATGGCATGCTTCAGCTGTAGGTAGTAAGTATGGAAGACATCATTTGACTACCATTTCTTCACCATATCATTTTTGTACCAAAAGGTGGAGAACCTTGTGGCCAATGGCTCCGATGGCTCGACTTCTGGGAAGGCTTCTCCTTCCGACATTTTCCAAGCAACAAATGAAATCAGTACCAATAGGTAGCTAAAGTGACACTCGTACACTTGGTATTTTTCTTCGCGGCAGTCCTTTTCAGCTCGTTCATGAGGTAACTCACCCAATTCATCTACATTATTTTGACGCATTTCCCTGCGAGGTCCACTACGAACCCTATGACTTGTGTCGGTCAGTTCTTTCTGACGATACTGTCAACGATCAATTGGAAAGAAAGGTTCACTGCGCCATCCTAGATGGAGGCTACCTTGTATCCTAGCTTCCCCTTCTCTACATTTCCATAGTATTCTTTTATACGCTGGGCCAAGGAGTGATCAAACGTCTTTCCCAGGTAGAAATGGTGAAGGTCTGGTCCCTGCATGCTTAATCATGTGATCAGGTGGATCATCGCCGAATCCACAATGATGCGCCTATATAACCAAATATAACCTCCATGATATCACAAAATGAGGAGTTTAATGCAAGAGTTAACCTCCTGATGTCAACAGAAGTGGGGGATATTCATCACGTTCAATATCATTGATCACACGAGATCCTTAATCCATGACTTGGGAACTATCTTGGGCTTCTCCCCAGTTGTCTTCATCAGGTACCTATGCAGTGCGAGCATTTCATAGCTCCTCCGGTCTCCGAGGTTGAAGTCACTCATCTTGAGAGATGGGATCAGTCCCAACTGAGGTCCAATTGCACGTATCCCCTTCAGGAGGTACATAGTGATCAATGTGTATTTGAAATCATGCAGGACATTGTTGCGTTTAACTGTGCCAGTCAAAGGTGGGATGTATTATGTCAAGACTGACAGGATCTTCTTCACGTTAGCCAGATCATTGTGGTGTTTTCTTCATTTCTCAGAAGCGTGGCCAGAATGTTGTCCAATTGATGGGGATGCTTGCAATATACTAGTCAACGATGCATGTATTCCTACAGACATGACTTTATCATCCACGAGGTCTATCAAAATATCCTCCATGGAATTTTTTAGTGTTCTGTGATCACTTGAAATTCACACTTGTAATCAAGGGGATCAGGTAGGCGGTTAGATAAACAAGGTAATCAGATGAATGACGAGGTATAAATAGCACAACGTGGTATGCAATCAATTTTCTGTTAGCTTGAATATATCGGCTTGAAAAATGTGGTCCCAGCGCAGCATTTGACGAGTTAAATAAGCAACATCATAACGGATTCCTACAACGGGCAAGAATGCCTCAATCAATACAAATCAGGTCGTTATGGCGCAGTGCCAATGACGGCCTTTCCGCCATAACTATGTTTCTAGACGTTCTAGAGCATCATTCTAACGGTCGGGATGACTCCAGCGGTCATATAGATTCGTCGTGGCGAAGTCCCATTCTGCATTGTTCTACTATTCTGACGAGGTTCAAGTTCTGCAAGATTTCCTTCTGCGAAGTCTTCTTTGGAACTTCTTGCAATTTTTCTAAATTTTCTTTCTTCTTACTGATCTTTCTGGCCTTCTTTCTAGTGATTTGAGTTTCTGGATTCCTCTTTCCATTCTTATTCTTATCTTATCTTAGTGTAGTAACTTTGCACTGCTGTGGGTATTTTAAATGTTTCAAAGGTAATACCTCTTCCCTTACTATTTCCGGGGTGGATGCACTTCTTTCCTGCATGGACAGGTTCTTTAAACCTTCTTGTGTTATTTCAACTTTGTCATCTTATTCTCTTGTCCTCTATTTCTTCAACTTATCCTCTTTTTATTCTATTAGTCGCTATATTTTTCTAGCTATGAAGTCCCTTAATTCTTTTTTCTTTTCTTTTATGTAGCTTCCTCCTCTGCTTTCCTTCTGATTTGGTCCTTCTCAATCCAAGTCTTTCCTAACAAAAGTGCAAAAGGGGCGTTGTTCTCAACAAACTTAATGACTTCAAATTCTTCTTTGGTCGATGTTCTATGATAAATCGTAGGTACATTAATAACTCTTCCACACAGGGTTATGATATTTCCTTTAAACAGACCTATC